>BMAV01024775.1:49807-73842 GCA_019973955.1 Trichonephila inaurata madagascariensis
TGCACTTCGGAGTTATTGCTTTTCAAAATAGTTTACTGGGGGAAAAACTTCTTTTCATGACTGTTCACTTATTATTTCAAGCTGACGGCATATACCAAAAATATTATTAACCACTTAAATGGAATGAATCCAAAATGACTTTTATTAACATTCTGTTATTTCTTTTCCTTTTTATGTTTCAAAATGCCAGAAATAATAACATAAATTTTTATCTTTGTTCATAAAGCTTCAACTTAATCAAACCAGTTAACTGTTCATGGAGTCAAGGCTTTAAATTTTTGATTTCTTTCAATTAATACAAATATAAATCCGGAATATTTCAATTTTAAGGGAAAGTATACACATTAATAAAATGTTTAATCTCGGTCGCTGTTGGGTCACAGATTTAAAAATATGACTTCTATAACACTTCTACTAAATTTGAAATATCAATGGTTATTGCTTTTTAATTAATAATACTTGTATGTTACGATTTTAGTTCATTTGTAAAAATATACTTTCATTCAATTAAAAAAAAAATGATCGTTTGTGTTGATTTTTGAAGCAATCCCATAAAACCTTTTTTTAAACATTCTTTATTGCTCTAATGTTTATAAATAATGTTATTATTTTGAATTCTAAATTATGTATTTTTTCCCCAACTTTTCAGATATTTTAACATTGGCTTAGAACTTTTAAAGATGACTTAGAATCATAATATTATGTGGATCAAATCCTAAAACATCTTTCTTTGAATATATGATTTTTTTTAAAATCATTTTGCGCATATAATTAATATTACATTTTTATATTATACAAACATTATTTTGCATGTTATACAAGATATCCCTCGAATATTGGGGCAAAATTTAAGAGGGCATCACTAGGATTCCAATTTGCATGGCAACCCATGGTCGGAAACGTCTTCGTTTGGCACTAGGTGGTATTGTTCGCAAGAACATTTAAGGAAAGAGACCTGCATTATACAGAGTCGTTTTAGCTTTGGTGTCGCACTCGTCGTTTGACAATGGTTAAAAATTACGAGTTCTGTCACCAATAGACCTCCTGCAGTTTTATATAATGCGTCGTAAACATAACTCCCATTCACTCAATACTTGAGCTGTTACCCCACTCTTCAAATTGGACTGTTCAGAAAATTATCATAAATTAAGTTNAAAAAAAACAGTAACAAAATTGAAGAGAACAGAGTTTTCTTGTGTGATATTCAGTTTTAAATTTATATAACTGAAAATTAAATATATATTTTTCTTTTTTAGTATACATATTAAGATATAATACTTCAATAAAACATTGAAAGGTATGAATAGTAATTTTTCTTATCTTATACTTAACCTTTTTTTTTGTACTGGTTTAATTTCTGTGTGTTCCATTCATAATAACTTTGCGTTTAAAACACTTTTGAAAGCTGATGAATGTTCGAAGTTCTATTTCCAATTGGGGCTGCTGATTGGTATTTTTACCATTGCAGGCGCCGTACATTCCGCATGAGCTATTATCACTTTTTAGTATGGCACTATGTAGGGAATACCAATTGTCAAGAATAATTTTGACGCACTTGAGGCACCTGATATCTGATGATGCGAGCTTGTTCAAGGAATTTAATTTTACTGAGAACACCTAAACCAAACAGGTACTCAAGGGATCACTTACATGTCGCATAATCATACGACATCAGTGCTATCGATTTTCTGCATTATGAAAATACACCGACTTGGGCAGGGGTCGAACCATCAACCTTATGTGCAGAAGGCCAGCGGCTAACCAACTACGTTACATAGCCGGCCCAAAATCAATCAATCAATGTTAGGTAACTCACTTAATTTTCGAATTAGGCGTATTTCAAAAGATTCAAAATTGTATGGTGCAGATATATTCTCTTTCTAGAACATTTGTTAAAAGAAGGAATAAATTAAATGCGGATAATACAAATATTTATGTCAAATGCTTCTTTTGACAAAATTTTAAAATATGTTCTAAAACATCTTTATTTTATAAATTGCTAGTGTCCTATTTGGATTCGTACCAAAATTCAAGAATTCAGAAAACACTAGTTGTGATTATTTAAATTTATTTTAAATAATTCTCAGTTAATGAATCCAAATTTAGACTAGTAATTCATTTTTTTATCTGATATGCTACTTTATTTTTCTTATTTAAATTAAGTTTAGAAAATACAAATATTTTTTAAATGTATTTCAGCATTTATATTATTTTTTTTATTGTTATTTAAACATGCTACGTACTGTTATTAGCCCCTTTGAAGAATTAAATTACAATAAAATCACGCTCTTTGCAATTTTGCTATTTACTTGTAAAGAAAATGCGTATTTCGTAGAAGTAATAACAACATGTCTTAGGAATTGCTGAAACAAGAAAACACGATAAGTCCGCCAAGATTACTGATGCCATTCGATGATATTTCCGGATCATGACTAAAGCAATCTGTATTAAACGGGAAATCACGAGCTTCCAGTTTTTATCGATCAAGCTCAAAGAAAGAATTCTATTTACTCTGTTTTTCAGTTCTATAGTTAAGATTTTTGTTTAGTTTCTTCAAAGCAAATAATTAACCCAGTAAATTGGTTTAAGAACTTAACAACATTTATTTGTACTAAATTTTCCTTGTTGAAGAAACAAGAAGCAAAGAATAGTATTTCTTTGTATAGATAAACACTTGCTATTCAGATAAATATAAAATATAATAATGGATACTATGATGTAACACTTTAGTTTTAAAGTATTTCTGAATCAATATATAAAAAAGATAATGAGTTGTGATTTGCTTACTTTAATTTTGTTAGAATTAAATAAATGTGGAGATCAAATTTTTATCTCTAAAAGTTCATGCGCAGTTGCATATCATGTTCAAATGTGAGAATTGTCAACATGAAAGAAAAATTGTATTAAAAATTACACTTCCAATTAAATCGTATCACAATTAGGAGAAGAATAAAACTTGGGCTTCGAACCGTAATTTTTTCTTGTCCCGGTTTTCGTTTCGGTTCATATAAAAATATATATATGTATACCGGTGCAGTTCCAGTTTTCGTTCCGACAAAAATAATGGTTTTCGGTTCAGTTACAAATAGATAATTTTATTTTATGTATATTCTTATCTTAAATTATCTATACTTCGTTCAGTCAATTGGATTAAATCTACCTTCTGCAAGTGGTTTCGAGTGAAACTGAAACAGAAAAGTAGTAGTGAACATCGAAAAAGGAAAGTGAGAAGCAATGAGCATCTAATGATGGTAATGAAATGATTGATGTTAAATTCAAAAAAATATCTATAAATTGGTTACAATAGCAAAATGACAGAAGATATATCGAACTGAAATCAACCGATATTTTTTCGTTTTTAGTTACGGTTTTCATTCAGACCAAAATAATGGTTTTTTCCAGTTTTCGGTTCAGTTCCGGTTTGAAGCCCTGAATAAAACTATTCAAATCTTTTCATCCTCATTTCTGTAGCAGTGATGTTATGAGTCAATAAACTGAATATACTCCAAATCGTCCCGTGATTGTTAGTAATTCTAAGCGAATTAGTTTCTTAATGACAAACTATTAATTTTAACGTGCACATTCTTATCATATAATGACACTTCTCAGCGGTAAATTGGCCTAAACATATTCTTGAAACAATGGCTCACATGTATATTACTTTAAAAATTTACGCACTAATAAGACATAATTGCCATACATAAGTTCAAACTTGAATAAATGCTTACTAGTACAAAAGAAAAATATCTTGATTGATATATTTTTTTCCCGAAAAAGATAATGCGTTGTCTCACATGGCCTAGTTACTACCAAAAGAAATAAAATTGGGAGAAAACGGAGTTTGCAGTGGTCAAAGGCAGAATCTTCTCGTAGAAACAGAATAATGCAAATTTCTAAAGAGAAGATGTGATTCAAAGGTTCACTGTAGTGTACAAAAGCTACAAGATAATCTGCGATGGGAATTGGAAATTTCTCGCTCATAATTCAGCTGTTTCTTTTTTCACAAGCCTAAATGTTTTCTTTGCACTTATCGACCATAAAGTCAAGAGGAATCTAGATAAACATATTAAACTACATACTATCATTTATGAATGTTATTATGCAAAGAACTAAAAACGTTTAACAGTAATTACTCGTTTTTCATAGTTATGTTAAACAATTAAACAGTTATTTTATATACCAACTTAGTGAATTCATGTAGCTGAGATATCCTATTCACTGTTAGAAAATATTTAAAGCGTATCAATTGCTTGAAACCTAATCTTACAGATGGAACGTTGCAGGTCACTCTTCACTCGATTTCTAAAACACGTAGTTTTTGACATCACTGACAAAATTGCATATTTCCAACTTTGTAAACGCTATAATTTTCTTTCTCAACAAATTTTCATTCATTTTTGTTTAAAAAATGACAAATGTGGGGTCATTTCATGCCGAACCCACATTGCCCTTACTTTTTTTAGCAATATATAGATACTGGTTCGTGAATGATATATGCGTTTTCGAATGTATCATTAAGTATGAATTGATTTAAAACTTCGATACATTACATATCAAAGTGTTTTTTTATTTGTAAACAAAAAGGTAAAGGTATTCTAGCCATGTTACTGGTTCGCACAATTTCATTTTTTTACAAACATGACCTCGATCAACGATGCTTATTGTGGCATCCATTTATTTAAGATTCCAAAATCTTAATTATGATTTTAAATATTTAGATTCAAGCCATTTCTGTACCTAAAGTAGAGTTTATTCAAAATCACATACAGAAACATCCCTATTGCATACACACAAACACACACATACATATATATATATATATACACTCATTGACATAAAAATTTGCCCACCAAGAAAACGTCGTCAAAAATGAAACGAAATTTTATATATGTAAGTACTACTTTGATATAAGTAAGTGATTAGAAAATCAAAGAAAAGGGACCATTTATTGCAGAAAAAAAATACAAATGAACAGAAGCTTTAGTACTATGTTGGACCCTCACTATATATATATATATAGCGTGAGTTCACGATGCGATACAAGCGATATTGAATCATACAAGTTTCATGTGACGTCCTGAGACATCTCGTTCCACAGCTGCTTTAACCCTTTCACGGGCACAAAGCTAAAATACACTATTCTGTGATAAAGTATTTAATAAATGTAATTTTCTCATCCTCTATAAACATTATTTTCTCGATAAAAAATTTCTGATCAGCGATTTTTTTTCTTTGGTGGTGGCTAGAAAGCCACTGCGCACTTACTTACGCATTTAACTTACTTTTAAGGACAGAAATGATGAATTATATTACAATACACTTTTCATGGAAAATTAGCATTTATGCTAGTAACTATTTCAATAACAATTAAATACGAATTAAAAGTGTAATAAAATAATAATAGAATAATTGTCCAATATAGAATACTTACTAAAAATATACATTTAAATTGGAATATATTCACATTTTATATTTATTTCATTTTAGTGTAAAAAGTTAGATATAAAGTAATATTTTTGAGGATTTAAATTAGTTATTTCACAAATTTGATGAGCTATTAACTGTGAAACTTTTCACAGCAGGTAGGATCATTTGCTTGAAGGCACAGTGGTCCACACAGAAAAGCTATAATGAAATATTTTCGAACCCCAAGAAACTCGTACCACATATTGTAAATAAAGTTTGCTTATACTTCCCACAACCAGCATTCTTACGTCATTCTAAGTGCTTTCTCTCGAGTGGAGGAAGTGCGAAAATCTCAGAGTCATTTTTTATTCCTATGTGGCCAGTGGATAGAGCCTCTATCCACATATAAAAGATTTCCAAAAACCTAAACAAAACTTTTTTTTTAATTGCACATTTGTCTAATTCATTCAGATGAGAGAAAAGTATACTTAAAACTTACTTTTTCACAAATCAGAAATTTTATTTATAGTAATCAAAATACAATTTGTAGATTTACACCGACAAAAACTGTTTCTAACTACCAATCAGATGACATAAAATCCAAAAAAAGGTATCATGCTGCCATCTGTATTGAATTTTATACGTATCATCATTAATTAGTGCATGTGGATAGACTAAATATCCACCACCCACTTGGAGAAAATTTTTTGTTATGTGGCTAGTCCTATTAGCCACTGCCCCGAAAGGGTTAAATGGGTCTCTATTTCAATTAAACTCCTAGGCTGTCCAACTTGCAGTCCCAAATGATCCCAGATATGCTGGACTGTGACAAATATGAGTATCGAGTGGGAAAGAGAAGGAAGGTAAGGAGTCGGAGGCAGTTTTATGAGAACCATGCTATATTCGGCCGTGCATTGTGTTGTTAAAAAATGGCTCGTGGAAGCCCTGCAATGAGTGACAACACATGTGACTGTTGGATGCACCGCTTGGCTGTCAATGTGCCATGGGTCAATTTTAGTTGTGACCATGTATCATAAACAATTGTACCCATAACATCACGCCAGCTGTGGAAGCAGTGTGTCTATGTAAAGTGAAGGCAGGATTGAGGCCTTCATCACGAGCCTCCACACACGAACACGATTGTCATCATTGCTCAAATTGAATCTAGATTCGTCGCTAAAGATGACCTGGTTCCATTCCGTTGCAGTTCAATCCCGTTATGTGTGACACCACTCGAAATGGAGGCGTCGTTAAGTAGGTGTCATTGACAGCACACATAATGTGCGTTCCGCGATACTAAATGTCTTTCAGACGCGGTACCTTACGATGCTTCAGGTAGACATAGGGGCCCGTAGTGAAGATGCTGCTTGTGTCTGGTGAGTGGCCAAAGAGGCAGTTGGCTCTACGCGTGTAATACAAACAACATACACATACACCACTGAAATAAAAATTATTACACCACTTATCATGCCTAAATTTTAAGATTTGTGTCCACACCAATTTAATTCTCTAATGTTAATGTAAATGTTCTCAACAAGTTAACATAACTTAAATTTTATATCATTAAATGCAGCAAAGGGCTAACGTAAAGCCGAACCCAAGCAACTCCCATTTCGCATGATTGGAGTTTGAGCTTCTGTACGGGAACCAGGCACTCAGAGAATTATTCAACGTATCTATGCGTGTGTGTAGTGTGATGTGATGGTATTCTAGACTACTGGCATATCGAGGGCATCCTGAGCCTGGTTTCTGTCTAAATGACGCTTTTCCTGTCCCCTGGTGTCAAAACCTGCTCATAATCAAATCAGAACGGTCTCCTTGACGAGCTGACCAACCGAGCTTCCATCATCTTGATGACTCCACTCTCGAACTCTGACAGCTGCTCATATTGTTTTCGATGGTGTTGTAGCGGCATACCTTCCACTGTTTTTTTCTTTGAAAAAGATTACGCACATTGAAACAAGTTCTGCTTACCTGTTTCGTTCTCCAAGGAGAACGAATTTCATCGTCCAGTTGTGGCATTACACAAAGCACAATCACGCTGCGTTTTTAATCCTTCGCATATCTGCCCGACATATATGTTCATGTCTAGTTTCGTTACGATCCCACAATTATTTCTTGGTGCGCAAATTTTTATGACAATGAGTGTATATATATATATATATATATATATATATATATATAACAAATCAAAACGTTCTGAAAACGTTTAGCATTTTCTAGCTTAATATATGAAACAAAATAGCATACTTAACAATTTCCTGTAAGATATTACATTTTTAGATAGAAATATGAGTACTAAACCAGAATAAAATGATTTATCACTTTTTATTTGGAATGTGACACATCCATAAAGTGTAACATGTTATATGTGCAAAGTCTGGATATTATCATGACAAAACTTTTTAGTTGGTTTTCTGAAGGAAATCGCTTAATATTTCAGACTTCCTTTTAAATATAAATGTGAAAATTTGAAACTTGATGTAATATATTTCCTTTTTTTAAACATAAGGTGCTCCTTATGTTTGCAAGATAATATTTGAATGTATTAATATTTCATCATAAATTTCGAAGAACAGAAAAGGGGGTGAAGATATATGAAGATAGTATAAATATCAATATTCAATATAAAATAATTTTCAAGCTATATTTTTAAAGTTATTTTGACAAAAAGGATTCTCTTCTTACAAAATTCATATAAGTTTTTAAAAAAATGTACACGTTTTTTTTTTAAATATTTGTTTTTAATATGTTTTACACTGTTATTTTTATAATATATTTTCTCTTTCAAAAAGTGTTTTATATGAATATAGTTCAATTATGTCATAACTATATACACTAAGATACTAAAATATATATCTAGATAGATATCATAAATGCGAAATTTTGTTTGGATGTTTGGTCGCCCTTCACGCAAAAACAACTGAATGGATTTTAATGAAACTTTACAGTAATATAGCTTTTATATAAGAATAACACATAGGCTATAATTTAAAGCATATGCTGTAAATTATAAAGATATTGTGCGAAGTGTCCAAAATATAACGATATTTGTCAAGTACGTAGGAAAAAAGTCTGCCATCTGCGAGTAATTCTTGCGTGCTCTGCAAAAAAGACCACTACAGCATATATCTCTCTTTTATTTGTGAAGAAACCCTTTTTTGTTTTGGCTGCGCAAGGCGCTCGCTTCTAATTTATTCCTGTAATCAGCTTAATCCCTATTTTTTTTTTATTTCAGAATAAAACTAAGTTTTGAAGGGAGAAGTTGTTATAAATCTCTCTTTATTTAAATATTTTTTTATGATTTTATAATGCACATTTGGTAGCAAGAAATCGATCTTTTTTCAAAATAAATACTTTTATCGCTTCTGGTACTTAAAGTAAATAAACTTTCTCTTTTACACTACACCATTTGGACAATTTTCAAAATTTGTTTGTGGTTAGTAGTTAATTATAACTCTATAATTTTAATTGAATAGGCAGATATTGCATTTTTAAGTATAAAAATAATTATAACTAATGTACTGTATTTTTTGGAGTGAGTGAATATTAACGTCCCACTGCTCAGCTACACGAGGGCTTTTGGCGACGGACCACGTATTTTTGAACCATGGTCAAGTGACGTGGAGGAGATCTGAGCTGGCACCCCTTCTCCTAACTACCACACCACACGATCTTAGCAGGAATATTCTACCAATACTTAGCAGGAATATTCTTGGAAATCCACTCTTCCAAGATATATGGCAGCACGGGTTCTATGATGAGTATTTTAGTGGAGAAGGTGAATAGTTTTGTAGCAGATATTGCGTTTTCAGCTGACGGCGTTTTCAACGAATTGCAAATATTTTCATTGTTGTCCAAAAAAAAATAGTTAATGTCAAAATTTAAGTGTCTTATGTTTTTGTATGTTAATGAAGACCTTAGAAAACGATTTGACTATTTATTTTAAGTGAACGGTGTATATAATTAATTTTACAGTGGGATATATTTAATTTATTTATTAGCTCTAACGGATTAAATTTCCCAAAGGGGAGTACTTTGTTTATGTTTATCCCTTAATTTCAAAGTAGTGATCCAAAAAAAAATTTTTGCAAGAAAAAACTGCAGTAAATCATAATGCTGTAAATAAAGCATTAACGTGCATCGCACCCCTACACGGCGGGTCTTACAAAGCTCTAATAAAGCTGGAGCTGTGAAAGTAGCTAGACATTTGCCAACTTGATTCTATCGTCAACATTTCGCTATGTTTTTCATTGAATCGCCATTATAATTTAAGAAACGGCATTGCTTGCGAATATTACAATTTTAACATAAAATAAATACAACAGAAAGTAACATTAATGTGTTACACTTTCAGAAATAAATTATTTACACTATTTTAAGCTTTTATTACACAAAACTTTTAACTATGTGTTACTTTTGTGTTGAGCAGAGATCAGCTTAGGGAGGTATTTTCAAAAATTGATCTTCAAGAGTGTTACGGGGAGTTATAAATAAAAAAAAAATCCTTTATGTCAGCTATTAGATCTACAGACTTAAAATTTAACAAAGGTGTTTTTTTTTTCTTTCTTTTTTTTGTTCAGCTGAGATATGCAATTTTTTTTTTTATTTTTTTTATTTAGTTTGTTATTCACTTAAAATTAACTCTTAATGAGTTCTTCTTCCTCTTTCTTCTTTATCCTTCAATCTGTGTTGTTTAATTTTTCAGTTCGCCCGTGCGAAGAACGGGTATACCAGCTAGTACTGCAATATTTATTAATAACGTTGATATAAAATTATCGTTCCGATTATAAAATAAATATGTCTTCGTAAATATCTTTTTAAAAATTGACCTAACTTACAAATAAACTGTATGGAAATTATAAATCGAATGGAGCTTTTGCAGAATGCAATTTTAGTGTAATTATAACTGTGTAAAACTTTCTTAAACTTATTCTTTTGTTTCAGTTTTACTTTTCCTTAAAAATTTACAAAAGTATCAGTAATATTAACTCAACTAAAAATTTACTTCATTTTCCTAATGATACAAATAGATTCTAATAAATCATAATATGCTAAGACAATTTTTATAGAGTAATGGAAGAAACTTTGAACTTTTTTTTTATTAAATAAAATCGTTAATAATAAAATAAAACAAAAAACGCTGTTTAATTTCATATTATGTTTAATTTTAATTAAGATGTATTTTAATATTGAAATTATAGCGGTTTTGTTTAAAATTCTTACTAAAGGCTGTACACGAAAAAATTATTTCAAATATTAAATACCCTCTACTCACAGAACTTAATTCTAATTCATAGATATCAATTTCCCGTATGTTGAAATTCCAAATCACAAGTCATATATATCACTATACAGACCTTTGTACATGATGCCTTCTAAATAAATTCGTTTGATTCCCGACAGCTATTCATTCTTCCGTAGTTTCAATTTAACATTCTAAGTGCTTGATTTGGTTGATGCTGTATGTCATTACAGCTCACATGCAACGATATAATTGAAACCAAATATCACTCCATCACGCAAAATGCGAATCATACTGCATTGGCGATCTAAATAATCAGTTGATTTATCTAAAGTAACTAGCCCGTTGTCTATCTCGATGAGGAAACTAATTGCTCCGTTATCGCTCGATTAATTATATGTGTGTAATTAGAACTTGAATCAAATGCTGGCGCCAACTAGTGAATATCCCTTGTTTATAAATCAGTGAAGCATATAATGGCAAGTGTTATATGTTCACGGAAGGAATTTCTCTGTTGCATTGCTCTGTTCCTCCTCGGTATTGTATGGTGTGATTTTTTTTACAAATTGAATAATGTCTAGTAAATAAATTTATCATTTTCAATATTTTTAGTATAATTAAGAAAATGTATGTGTGTGAAGCAGTGATTACTTTTTTTAAAAAAATGTTTACTAATTTAATGTTTTAGGTTGTTTTCTAGAAGGTATGAAAACAAAAACTGTTAAATTGATAAATTCAAATTGATTTTTCATTCCAATTGTTTGTTTTGTTTGTAAGGATTAATGAAAAAATAAATCATAAATATTATTATATTTCACTTATTTTTTTTAATTAATAGAGTTTGATGCATAACCCAAGTATAGAAATACGTCAAAATTCATCTCAATTTTGAATTCACTGTACGGAATAGATTGCATTGAAATGCTTAGAAATAATTGCATTAAATGCTTAGAAAAATAAGTTTTGCTAAGTGTTTCACGGTTTGACGGTCGCGGGTGTGAGAGAGTTCGAGGAAGAAGCAGACATGATCATACGAATAACTACTTTATATATATCTTTAGTACACTTTATGACGGATGCAATTTTATACCTAAACACTGGGAGCAATATGAAATTCCAACCTGTAATCGGATAATTATACTACCAAAAGTACTTATATGGAATTAATCTCCTTGTTATGATTCATCTTGAAACCTAAAAGCTCGGTCAGCTACAAGGTTGCTCACTTCACCACTTCCTGGTGGACTCACATACTCAATGAAAGACTCTTAAATAGTAGTTACAATAGCACACACACACACACAATCAAGTTATCTCTACGAAAAGTTGTTTTTAAACTAAAATCATAGTTAAAGAATATTTTCTCCAGGAGTATTAGTAGAAGAACTTGAATAGTATTTGTTACAAGTGGAATATTTCTAGCTTTCAAATAGCAAAATAGTAATCCTCCTAACACAAAAGGCTCCAACTGTAATATAAGACAGTATCTACCAAACTGAAGGATTCCATGCTAGAAATATGAATGTAACTTAAATTATAATAAACCATGGAAATAATGCTTATATCAAAATAATGGTTTACATAATCACTACGAATATCATAGTTCTCTTACTATAGGTATTTATAAAATTCATAGAATATGATAGCTGCTTCATTCTGATATTGATATGTTGGAAATTGGGCATACATTATTTAGCCGTATGGATGAAATAACACGTCCACTTAAGATTTAATTTTTTACTTCTTTTCTAGGTGCAATTTACCCGACTACTTAGACTTACCGACTACCGTATATGCTCCCAATTGACCATATCTTGGAACAGATAAGACTCCACATACCTTCATGTCATTCATGTGTAATTTGAATGACTATGATCATGAGTTTTGGTCCGGTATTCCTCACAGCAGCATTCAAATATCTATTTAATTTATTGCCGGAGAGTATTGTGATACGTAGTGTAGCAAAGATGCGATATATTGAAAATAACTGTATTCTATATCTTTTTTTTAAAAATATGTAAATGTCTTTTCCTTTGGAACAAGTTCTTTTTCATTTTGCAATTTAACTAATCGCCTCATATACGATCAATATTTTTATGATTTTAGAACTAATCATGATATTTCATCTAGTTAAGTATAGCTCCACACGTTTATGTGAATCATTCCCTTTATGTAATGAATTTTTTACTGACAAATTTTTTATCTTTCTAGCGGTGTTGAAAAAAAAAGCTCCCAGTTAAATAAGTAAATATAAAAATAATCAATTCTGAAACATTTCCTTTAGATTTTAAAAATAGTAAGAATTTGGAAAACTCAAACCCTACTATGAATTTTAATTAAAAATAAGCTTCATATATGTAGTTGTTTTTTTAAATAAACTCATTACGAATGTTATACCATGCATTTTTTTATTCTACATTAAAATTAAACAGCAAAATATTTCCTTTTATATGCACTTTTTAAAATGTTGTCATATCTGAAAAATACTTGTAAACGTCCTTCAATTCTACATGATATTTGATTTTTAAATATTTTTTCTAAGATTCATATAAATCAGTTTCAATATATACAAGAAATTCAAACTACACATTTTGAAAGCAGTGAAAAATAATGAAATCGAATGACATTAAAGCTGAACTTAACAAATGTGAAGGTGACACTTAATAAATTTTATTCCATATGTAGTAAAGATAATTAAAGAAAGTTTATTTTTAAAACGAAAATTTCCCTTTTAAATTACCATTGATCCAATTTCAGATTTTACTGAAATCTAGCGAGTTAATTCTAATCAATATGCAGAAGAAGATATGCACAAGACAAGACACAATAAGATGTAATTTTATGTAAATTACATCTGAGAGGAAAATTACAATTCTATTTAAAACTAGATCTCTATATATCTCTATATATTATTGTATATAGGGTGAAAAATTTATTGAGAACATTTTTATCAAAGTAAATTTTTTCTATGTGCTTCAGAAAATTATATATCTGATTATTACAGCATCGGCCATCGTGATATTTCATATACTTCTGTGAAAGTGCGTAAAACCTTTTAAAAACCAAAGATTTTTTGTTTCACAACGAAACAAAGAGAAAATCAGTATAATATGCAGATTAAAGTAAATATTTAGTAGACAGTCTTTTCAGTATTTGAGGATTCCCACAAATAATAACTTATCGTAATTGTGGGGTTTGCACATTGTGATTAGATAATGTGAATTAAAATAATATATTGTTATTAATAATCTTTTGTAATTAATGAAATGATATCAGAGGTGACAAAGTAAGAAAAATTAATAAGAAAATGCAGTAAAACAAAAGTGAATAAGCAATATAAAAAATATTTTTTAAGGTCAATTCCTACTTTGATAAACAAAGAAAAATTTTGTTTCCGTTAAATTAAATTTAATTTACTTAATGACTTATTATTTGAAAAACCGTATTAACATAATGTCATCCACTACAAGCTTAAAAAACATATTTGAACTTGAGTGACGTCATGTGTTGCAGTTAGTTGTAACTAAGTCTGAAATAACGCAGGATAAATTTAAAATTTAAAAAAAAATTTAATTAATGAGTTACTAATTGAAAAAAAACTGTTCAAATATCAAGTGTCATCCCACTACAAGTTTAAAAAATGTATTTGGAATTCAATGGATGAATAAAATTTATTTTATTAACGATTGAAAATTTGAACAAGATATATATATATATATATATATATATATAACTTGTATCCAGTATCAAGATATATATACATATATATATATATATATATATATATATATATATATATAGGGAGAGTGTGAACTAATAGCAGGAACTGAAAAAAATAGTCTCTTTTTAAAATTGCGCAATGATTCTGCACTCCAGCACATGTAAAGAATACAAATAAGGTTTTTCAAGTTTTACCAGGGAAGGATTTCATTGACCTTGAGTATGTAATTGACATTCAGATTTTAAAAAAGGCTAAATTATAAATATCAGTGCAGTAAATACGTGATCTATCTCTTCATTCAATCATAAAAATATGTTTTTGCTAATGTTTCTTTCATTATGGATGAAAATATTTGCCAAAGTAAATTGTGTCGCGAAGAACCAGTGCGTGTGAGTGCAAACATGTGCTTGCGTGCATGTAAGTTAATAAATGAGGATATCATATTAGAAAAAAATTGTTCATTCTTCTACCATAAATTAAATCCAATGAAACACAAGGAATGTTTGTTTATTTCGGAAAGACTCCATATCTCATATCCTCTGAGGAATATTCAACACAGAACACTTACTAAAGAACGCTTATCTTCCACGAAAAAAAAAATCATTATTATTTTGTACCGAGGGTAAGAACACAATGTTATTGATCCTTTTGGTTACCCGGATGTTACATTATAATCCTTTTTTTTTTCTTCTTGCTACTTTTATTAAATATATATATACATATCATTAAGCTTTCTACATTCAACTAGCTTCCAATCTTTATTTTCTGACCAAAGCCACCTTATACATTTTATGCTTCTTTTTGAATGTATAATATTTCTTTTTGTGTGTAAATATGTTTTAGGGAGATCGGAAAAAAGTAATGTCGTTTATGCGTATGTACATATTCGTTAGTCATTTTTTAACTCATTTCTAATTGAAAATTATCTCAAAGACATGTTATGGTTAGTGTGACTTGTTTACTAGCAAATAATTAAATATCTTTATTTATTTATTCATTGCAATTATGGTGATATGACTAACTAAATACCAGAACGGGTATATATTCGACATTGCACGATTTTTAATTTTCATGAGGGTAGTAACCCAACGGCTGCTACCAAAATCTCTTTTGCGATTTTTATCTAAGCGCATTAGATATTCGTAAATGCCAAAAGTGTTTTTTTTTAAATCAAAACGGTTAATTTAGATCATTCCAATTTGTACATATAAGGATTAGCAACAACTTCAGACAATCATATGCTAATGGTGGTAATCATATGGTGTGAAGAGGAAACAAATCAATGTCAGACAATCGAAGCACTGTCAATCACCGTTAACCAACCTTGGTTGATCATCCACGAGCATTTCCAGATTGGTAAAGGAAGCGGAACAGGTATTTGAATCTTGCAAATTATGTGTGAAAAAAACAAAGGTAACCAATTCATCACGTGTAACATTGCTTCAGCAACGCAATGCACAAGAGTATTTATATTGTTTGATTACTTGAGATGAAAAAATGGGTTCCTTCTCTATAATCCAAAATGCAAAAGGCAATGGTTCTACCCCAAATGAAGATTTTTTTTAATGGAGTATTCGTGGGGTAGTTCCTTTTGAAGTGCTGACACTTGGGCAGTTGGGGTGTGCAAACTTATACAGGAAAGTGCTAAATCGCGAGAGTTAATAAACTTTTATTTGAAAAATGCCCAGAGATTGGAAACAAAAAAAAAATATTATTTTGCGACACGATACTGCAAGAAAGCACTGAGCAAGATAAACCCTGGAAAAAATTGGGAAAAAATAAAGGTTGGATGCTACTGCCTTATCCGCCATATTCAACGATACTCTTTGATGCACAGGATTTCCATTTATTCCGATATCTTCACCATTTTACTCAGATGATGTCCAACACACCATCTTGAGGTTTTTTACTCAAAATCCAACTGATTTTTTTTTTCAATCTGGCATTAAAAATTCGGACATTAGATAGCAAAGTTTGTTGATAAGAAAGGTGATTTCATAATTAATAAAGGGTAAGAATTCATGAGAGTTTTAATTTAATATAGAAACCCCCCAACGTCACTTACAGGTACCCTTAATATAGTATATACACCATAAATTCCGGCGTATAGCACACACATGTACTTTCAAGTTTCATTTTTTAAATTTTAATGTATATTTGCCGTTTAACACGCACCCTATTTTTTAAAAATAAACCTAAAATACGTGTATCGACTGATCTTATGTTTTGAAACAATTTATTCGGGTTATTTTGGAAAAAAATCTCGTATATTTCTAAAACTTCAACTCTATCNGTTCATAAGGTATACCATTCTTTTAAACAAAGTTCATTTCGATATATGTAGAAATCTAATTCTTTATGTTCATCTATTTTTTTTATTTTACTTTTAAAGCTATAGTTTTTAATTTTCGGCGTATAACGCGCATCCATAAATTTCGAACTTACTCTTTGATCTTTACGGTATATATATATATATATACTGCCGGCCACTGTAAATGAAACATCCTGAAAAAAGCATACAAATAACATGAAATTTACAACATGCGTTAGCGGAGGTAAGATATGCAAATGATCAGAATTTCTGCGCAGACACACATCACGCGCGCCTGTGGCGCCACCTCAAAGCGATATTTAAGGCTTGGAGATTTCGACAATTTCAAGTTCGGCAATTGTGTTTTTCTTGTGGTTTTTTTCAAAAAACGATCATTTATGTCTCGTAGAAAACAACTATCAGCTTTTGATCAATTATCCCAGTTCAACAGAGGAAGGATATTGGCCTACAGAGATTGTGGATTACCTTTCAGGAAAATCGGTAGTCGTGTTGGACGAAACCAAACAACTGTAATGCGGATATGTGACCGTTGGATGCAGAAGGGTACGACGGACTGACGTGGACGATCGCATCCACCTCAGCGCACCACTTCACGTGAGGACAGGCAAATTGTGCGCATGGCAGTGACGGATCACTCAGTCACATCGCGAACCATAGCACAGCACATTGAGTCTGTAACGCATGATTCAGTGTCTGCGCGTACCTTTCAACGCCGCTTACAGCAGAGTGGTCTGTCCGCAAGACGTCCATCGCTTGGTCTATCCTTGACGCAGAACCACAGACGTCTCCGCCGCCAATGGTGCGATGTAAGAAGTTTGTGGGCGGAAGAATGGAATGAAGTTGTCTTTACTGACGAGCACAGCATCTGTCTGCAACACCACCATGCCCGGTTTAGAGTCTGGAGATAACGTGGAGAGAGGATGCTGAACAGCTGCGTTAGTCACCACCACACTAGTACTTCACCGGGTATTATGGTATGGGGCAGTATTGTATATCCCTTTCTCACTCCTCTAGTACGCATTGCTGGTACTTTAAACAGCCAGCGCTACATGTCCGAGGTGTTGGAACCAGTTGTCCTTCCTTACCTTCAGGGCTTGACCACAGCCATATTTCAACAGGATAACGCTCTTCCAAACGTGGCATGCATTGTCCCAAGTTTCTTCGTCAATCACATGATTAAATCGTTTCTCTGTCCGTCTCGCTCTCCGGATCTTTCGCCGATAGAAAACATGTGCTCCAGCGTTGCTCAACAATTGGCCCAGATTACACCCCCAGCTGCCACACCAGATCAACTTTGGCAACGTGTGGAAGCTGCTTGTTCTGCTGTACCCCAAGGACACATCAAAGTCTCTTTGAATCAATGCCGAGGCGTGTGACAGCGGTGATCTCCAACAATGGGGGCTACACTGGCTACAGAATCTGGCAGGAACCACACTTCACAGAAGTCTATAAATTTAATCATTTGTTACTTCGTCAACATGTAGCCTACAAAATAAATTTTGTTGTGCTATGTCTTGTCTTTCTTGGTGTTGCATTTACTGTGGCCAACAGTGTATATATATATATACTACAAACTCTCTCTACTTCTTTACGATAACTGCTGTATTGTGACATTATACTAATATGAGATTTTTTTTTTATTTTTCAATCTTATTAATTCAAGGGATAATTTATCATAAACTTCACATGGAATTTTTTGTGTGATAAATTGAAAAAAATATATAATTATCAATTTAAAATCCATATATTTCTTTCCTTAAGTTTTGTAACAATTTCATACTATTTTTTGCGAGCAAAAATGTAGCATTATTTTTAATTAGGAAAACTTCATTTTTTAGTGATGTTTTTAGCTATATTTTTTAATTGTCTCAATAAAACTTCAATGTATAAGCAATCATCCCAAGTTTGTATTTGTAGTTTAAACTATTTGTCAATTTTTCATTTGTTCATGTAAAAAAAGGATCATCTGATAAATAATTGTTGCAAAAAGTTCCTAGTTGTTTTTTTTTCTTGGCAAAACTTTAATTTTTTCCGAAAGGTAGTTTAAATTTACGTGAATAACACCAAAATAATTATAATGAAGAATATTTTCATTTTAACCAAGGGATTGGCCTTTAAGTTATTAAAGAACAAAAAAATACATTTTTCATTAACGTAAGGAACTTGATGAAACAGGGAAAAAAGATCCCTTTCAAAACTTCTTTCTTGTATTATAATGGATTATATACGTCGTTTTACATCGCAAATTTCTTGTAAATTTTAAAAACAGTCGTGTTCCAAGAAAATTATCCTTTTTTTTTTCTTCTAAAAAAAAAAAAAAAAAAAAAAAATTTTTTTGAAATATTTTTGAAATAAACAAAAATTTCATTTCCCCTTTTTAATTTAAGTTAAGAATACCTATTCTTATAAAAAATGAGGTTAATCTTTGTTTTAGACTTATTTCAAAGTATTATTCAGTTATCGTTATTTTTACCTAATCCACCAACGTTACTTTAAGGCATATATACGCTATAACAAAAATACATATTTCCAATTCAAAATATCAAGTATTGGAAAAGAATTTTAAAAGTAAAAAGAGTGTTATGTGTTTAATTTAAACCCATAAAGATTAATATTAAATTTATCCTACGTATCTAAGAATGCTTTTTTTTTCTAATATAATTTACGAAAGTACATTTATGATACTATGTAATTCTCTTTAGTTAAATGTTTTTAAAAAAAGATTTTCAATGTATTTTTACTATTTTATTTTACGTCTGAAACTATGTAAAATTAGAAAATTATTCTCAAATATCTTATTTCAATGCACAATTAATATTCTTTGCTCTTTTTTATACCTCATTTATCTGTAAAAAGTTCTGGAAATATGTTCAAAAATGTTCCTCGTGATAACGAAGGCTATACCTGAATATGAAAGACAACAAATGTGATTTTACCTCCATTTCCTTCATGTAATCACTATAGAAAATTTAAACCAAGTAAGTTCATTTAAAGAAGTATTTTTGATGGATGTAGGCGAGTGGACATTGTCATGAACTATGTCATGATTTCGAATCTAGGTTTTTCTGAAGACCTGCCATTTAGAGGGGATGACGAACATTAAATGTCGTAACTGAAAGTTCTCACGAAGTTTGGAGAGTTGGTGTCAGTTCAAGTGTCGTCCTTGTAACTTGAGAGAGTTTCAAAGTTACAAGTTCCGTGGCCAGTTACATCATGTTACTTTAGATTGCAACATTAAAAGAATGGATTAATCTTAAAAAAATACGACACTTGTCAGAAAATTAAGTCATGTTACTTTAGATTGCAACATTAAAAGAATGGATTAATCTTAAAGAAATACGACACTTGTCAGAAAATTAAGTACCGTTTCGTTCTTCCGGTAGTGATAGCTTTGTAGTTTATATTTTCACACGTGTTTCTAGTGGCTGCGGTAGCCCAAAGGTCATGGTAACGGACTCGTGACTGGCTTGTCATGAGTTCGAGCCCAATACCACGAAAGACTCGCCTTGTAAGGGAGCGATACACTTTAATTCTGTCAAGGGCTTAAATGTCATCCCGTTAGTATGGTGTGGTAGTTAGAAGAAGGGGTGCCTGCTCTGGTGTCTTCCTCATCACTTGACCATGGCAAAAATGACGAGGTTCGTTGCCAATAGCCATCGTGCAATTTTACAGAGCGACGTTTATATAGCTCTCACTCAATAACATAATTACACAAGAATAATTGTAACAATATATATATTTTTTTTGTTAGTATAATATTTTTTGTACTATTATGTTATAAAAGGAAATAGTGACTGAGCTTTTAAACCAAATGAGATCTCTTAAAAAAGCTTATGTTTTATTTTTATAATAAAAAAGGAGTTGGGAGTTCCAGGTATTACACATTCTTATATATATACAGCCTCTAACAATAAAGTTCGGTGAATAAATTCAGAACAGCCGATCAGGCAACTCTGGCGAAACAAAACACTGCACATTCGTAGTGGCAGGTGTTGACCATCTTCCCCCACCATTATTCAGTTGAGACTCATTTGTGCTCCATGTAAGACTTGTTTTACAAAGTGCTTGTTTAGTACATTGGTTGTTAACTAAGAACAGGAAAATGAACCAACAAAAGATCAATTTAAAGTTTTGTTTCAAACTTGGAAACTAAAAGAATCTTATACGATGCTGGTACATGTTTATAAAGATCAAGCATAGTCCATGAAGTGTGTGTACGAGTTTTTCACCAGTTTTCAAAAAACAGGGAAATTATTTCTGACAAACCCCGTAATGGAAGACTGGCAATCTCCGTCAGTGACGAAGACATTTAGAAAGTGAGGTGATTAATCACTAAAATCGTCCATTAACTATGTGCATAATAGCTGATGATTTACAGATGACCTTTGAATCCGTGCGACAAATCGTTACCCAGAATTTAGGGATAAGAAAAACGTGTTATCGATTTTGACGATATTCCTAATATCCAACGAAATGTGACGAGGCTTTCGAACTCCATCCGAAAAGCAGATTTCTTGCATAGTTTCTAGGACATGTATAGCAGATCTCAGTGGTGCATAGTTATGGGAGGTGAATTTTTCGAAGGACAGTACGGTAACTTTCGTTAACATTTCATCTACGTCAATGTTACAGAACTATTCACCGAACCTTATTGTCAGAGGTTGTAATTAATATGTTATTTTAAATCTAAGCTGTATGCTTTATAAAACTACTAACACGTAAAGCATGACGTAAAAATGTTTCAATTAGACACTCCGATACTTGTGTGTGAATTTGTTATGCACTATACTTTTGTAATGATACTTCTGCTATATGATTATCATAAATTCAATTTCTTTTATCTAAAATTAATAGTAAAGAGTCATGCATATTGTGAGAGATCTTAATTTTTGTTTTTCAATCAAATTCATTTTTCAATTTAATCAATATTTTTTCTTTCGTATTTATATGGAACAAAAAAAAATAGTTATGATGTTTCCGTTTGACTTATTCGGTAGTTTTAACATAATACTTAAAAAGTGAAATAAGAAATTAATGTTCATTAACATTAGCTTATTCAGTTGATAAGAATACACAAAACATGTTAAGTAAAACGCATTTATTTCTCTTCAAGGAAATCGATATAAACGAAACATAGACATAATTAAAATATTACAGAGCATACATAAATTCTCCTTTTAACTTAACATGAACCATAAATTGTATAAATATCTAATAAACACAATATACTGTCTTAATAGAAAAGATCAAATATCGCAGAAAAATATATCGCACATTCTACTTTAGCGTATCGTGTGCAGCTAATAAATTATGTATCATTTGTAAAAGGGAGAATAAAATTATGTATCTTTCCTGAGTAACGTATAATGCTTTAACGCTTCATTTTATCAATGAATGACTTAAAATGTTTTGAGAAATTACTGCACATTTTGGCTTGAATAGTTGATAAGAAAATTTTTAATATGAAAATGGTAAAATAAACCTTTATTTTGACGTATAAATTTACCGTATAAATGTACAATTTTGAGAATAACTATTGGCTTTATCTACTGAATATATACTGTTACAAAAGGTTCCACTTAACGATTGTGTTTTTCATAATATCAAGATAAATGATATGATTATTTTCCAAAAGAAACTAATTTATAACATATATTTGATGGATTTTGTTACTTGAGATGCTTTATTTCTATTCTATTGTTTTATTCTGTTATTAAGATAAATAGATGAATCCTTTGTTTCAGAGACATACACGTATTATTAAGGTATTTGATTTTCTTATAAACATTTTCCCTCCAACTACAGTATGTGAAAATTCCTTAAGATTTTGTGTATATTTCATGGTTTTATTTTTGCATAGTTTATAAAAAAAAACTTAAGAGGTTCTGCATTTTCATCCAGAGGTAATATTTTAAATTGATGTCAGCAAGAATTATTTTCACAGCTATTCATAGTTCTGTAAATGAAGTTTCGGATGATAGAACGCAACAAACCTGAATAATTTTCTAGTAAAGTAATAGCATTTTGGATTTGTGTCAAATGAATTTTACATTAGTCAACATTATGAGTGGAGAAAAAAGCATGATGCAAGAGCCATCTCTAGCTTAAGTACAACAAAAGAAAAACTAAAATACAAAACAATATTAACTATTGTTATTAAAGTATAAAAACATAAAAGCAAATTTGTAAATCCATACGCATTTAAATCATACCTTTGGATATTAAATTCGCAGCATCTAGAAGAAAAATACGATGATTACATTTGTAATTAATTCCAGAGTATATAGGGTCGGAAATTAATATACGCAGCTGTAACTCTGATAGCTGAAATGGCTCTAAATCAGTAAGGCATCAAGTAAAACTGGGGTTTGATGATAAATACAAGAAAATCATCAACTATTTCAATTCTATGCGGCACTACATTTATCTCAGTTTCTAGAAAGCAATTAATGTCCAATCCCACTGCAACCCATGCTCAAATATTTTCAATGAGCGGGAGATCCCAGGACTGCAGTTGAGTGCATTTACTATCACAGGACATGTAATGATGAGTAACTTACTTAACGCTTTAACATGTTGAAATGTAATCCCTCCGAGACCTTGAAGTTAGATTAGAACTACCGGCCTTAAGATCTGAGAAATTTAAGACTGGATGTTCATCAAAGACGCTAACAAGAAATGTTTGTATCGTATATACATTGTCTGCCTTATCATCACACCAGGAGGCAGTAAGGCTCGCATGATAATATCGAAAACAAGCAGGTCATGTGCATGCTCATCGGTGTCTCTGGACATGGATTCGTTTATTGTGTTGCTTCCTGCAAACAAGAGCTTCGCCTGAAAAGATGATGTCATGCAACTTCTGTATTCTGTTTTCTAAGTATGCATTCCGTTATACCCAGACGTCTCTTTACTGAAGTGTGAATGGAGGTTGCAATCATACATGTTTTATCTCACAATCCATGCAAATAGTTACAGTGCAAACGAGTCGATTTCCTGACAAAAGATCCATGACTGGATGTGCTATCCTTAAAAGATGACGATATCCTGTGTGCCCTCCAGGGTATTCTTCGCTGAAGACTTTTGATATTAACGGACGAATTCTCTCTAAATTATCTATAAATGTCGTAATTTTGTGGCTATTTGCTTCTATCAGCCATGATTCTTGACTATAGCCCTAGCTTGAATTTGCTATGAAAGAAAAGCTTTTCTTAATACTGGCATGCCAATTATACTCCATTCTTCTTGAACCGATTTCCAAAGTTCGTTCAGTGTTCTTGGATGTCGTTTTCTTAAAACTTGTTTTAACAAACCGAAAAGCAAAAATGTCC
>BMAV01024775.1:76842-87473 GCA_019973955.1 Trichonephila inaurata madagascariensis
TCGTTTTCTTAAAACTTGTTTTAACAAACCGAAAAGCAAAAATGTCCTTTGGAGAAATGTCGGGCGATTTTACAGTTATTCCATCAAATGGGATGCACTTTACTTCTGTTTCTGATTTTTCTTTGCTAAATAAATAGAAATTACTTTAGAAGTGTGATTACAGGCTCTTTGTCCATATGAAGCTCAACTTAATAAATGTCTTTTCATATAAGGAGGAATTACTTCTTACAAAGTTTGCTCTAAAATATTCTGCTTATAGTAGATTGAATTAATTTTGGCTTTACATAAGACTTTCTTGATTTTTAATTTGCCGCTGTTGTAAAATCCGGCAACTATCGTGAATCTTTTTGGGAAGCCCACTGACCAAGCCATTTTCACTATTATGTCAAGCTAGTCAGTTGAGCATTAGGAACTTTATATAATTTAATGTCACTTAAATATAACCATGCCTCTTCGAGTGTTACGACAAATTACCACTTTTCAGCCGCTAGAATTTTTTTTCAAATAATTTTCTACATTTTTTCCCCCTTCAGCAATATGTTTTGCCAAAAATAGATGAACTTATAGCTTAAATTTTTTTTAAATCTTTATAAATTATTTTATTTATTCTAACGGAAGACATTCTGAGTTTCAATGCAATGAATCTTTGAGTCGGTGAATTTTCTTTCAGGAATAGAGCACTTGATAGTTGTCTGCGTTCGAGTATTATTTGATCGCTTTGCAGTCTTCGTTGGATGAGGCTTGCGTAGTCATGTTTTCGTTTTGACTTTAAACTAGACGTTTTTCCCCTTAAATTTTATAGTAATATAAATACTTTTTTTTAATGTAACAACCAAGATCTCTACACAGCTTCTCTCATAATTTTTTGATATGAACATTTCGACTCGGAAAAAGCACACACTTATATAACCTTCAAATTATCCATTAATTTTAGGAGCCATTTTCAAAATAAATCTTTTGTTTTACATTCCAATCAAAATAAAATATTAGCAGACGATTATTCTGAAGTTTACTACTGAAGTTTACTCTGATCCTACCAAAGTTTAATCTCAAAATACAAGCGAGAAAATAACGTACGAAATCGTTTCCATAAAGTGCGAACAACATTCTGTATCACATAACGATAATTTGCATTCATTGTCAATATGCTACGATTTTTCAACTATCAAGTTCCGAAACTTTCTGATAGTCATTTTTCCTTCTTATACAAGACATAACCTGATCTTCTGACAAACAACTAACATTCAAATATGTTTCCGTAAGGCAAATCCCTCTGCTTAACTTTCCTTTTATACAAAATTAGAGATGGTGCTTCTTCCTCTTGTATCATTTGGTTGCGTTCAAATGTTAATCATTTGCATATCCAAGCATCGTTTCCTTTTCATGTAAATTTTACGTTTGTATCACCTATCCAGCATGGTATAATCTTTCCTGCTCAATCGGAAACTCGTTGCATTGTATATATATATATATATTCATTTACCTTAAATTTCTATTTTAAACTTCCATCTTAAATTTACACTCTATAACGTAAAAAAAAAGAAAGAAAGAAACCAAGAACAAGTTATGCAATAGAGACAAAAATTGCTAAGTAGAAAGATTACGTACAGAATAGAGAATGATTAAAATTTCAGAAAAATTGAATGATTTATTTCAGAGTTATAAAGTTACAAATTAGCGAGCTCAACGACGTGGCATAGAGTGATAAAGCACCCTGATGTTCTCCTACGGTATTTCTTGACAAATTTGCTTAATTTGCGGGACAGGTCATCAAAAGTTCCTGGTCGATGCAATCGCCTTCCCATCATATCCCAGACATACTCGATTACTGATAGATCTGGTGATCTGGCTGGCCAAAAAAGTGTTTGACAAGGTCTGGCAAGGTGTACAGTTTGTAGAAAAACGTGCTGTATGTGGTCTGGCATTATCTTGCTGAAAAATAAGACGAAAGGAACGGAAGCAAACCAATTCTCAGAAAGTTGTCGACGTACAGCTGTGCTGTAAGTGTGTCTCTTCTAAAGACCTAAGAGGTCCTGCTGTCAAAAGGAATGACACCTCTGATCATAACTCCTGGTTGAGGTCCTGCGTGGCTTGCAATAGTGAACACAGGATTGACATGCTACCCTGGGCTTCTCCAGACACGTCTTCGATGATCGTCCGGACACAGTTGGAAGCAGGATTCGTCTCTACACACTATACCTCCCCAGTCAGCATGCATTTAACGTGATCGAGTAAAGCGCCGCTGTAATCTGGCTCGACAGTGTGCAGGCCCGAGTGACATGTGGCGTAGTGGGATGGGGGGGCGGAAATTGTGCTTTATAAGCCGTCTGCGAATGGTCATGGGGGATACTCGTGTGCGGGTCGAACGTCTGGTGGTTGATAACGATGAATCAGGCGGTGCGACAGCTGATTTGACAATCAATCAGTCCTCGCGACCTGCTGTGGCCTTAGGCCGACCGCTACCATCATTACGCTGAAATCTGCCACTGTCCACCCATTCTTGCCAGCATCTTCTAATGGCTACATCGCTTCGACTCATATAACGAGCGATTCTCCGATTTGCCCAACCTGTGTCTTTCAATCCAATGATATGGTCTCTTTCAAACTGTCACAGTTGCTCGTAATGCGTTTGAAACTTGCGGCAAATCATGTTTTTCAGTCGTTGAAAGGTATCCTAAATCGCAGTAAAATATAAATTTGGCCATCAGATTGAGAATCTCTTCTTATAGACACCTGCTGAGTGCAGAGTGTCAGTGAAATCCTGCAGATAGCGGACAGTGTTTTTTGTATTTTCTTAAGGAAGGTATTCAAATATCCAGTTAATTAGTATTCTCAAATTGTAACACAAATAGACAATTTATAAAAAAAATTACAGGATAGCCTCTCAAGAATTCTATGTTATTTAAAATTTATATTTTAGCTGCAAGTCAATAACACAAGAAAAGGCTTAATCAGATAATATATGTAGTTTATTCTTAAATGTAAAAGTATGCTTGTTTAATGAACAGCCGTTTTACATAATCTTATTTTTCTTTTACTCAAAATTTCATCATTTTGATTCTTGCGATTTTTTCAAGCTTATTTCTTGTATAATGAAAAATAAACTCTTTGAGATCTTAATAACCTAAACAGCTTAGAATTAATATCATAATTTTATCCATTCAAATTCTAATATTGCATATTACAGGTTTCCCCAAAATTATTCATATCAGCAAGCTGTTTTAACTATTCATATTCACAATAAAGCAATTGCTACGTATGTAACAAAAGAAGATATTAAATATATTTCAAGATACTTTAATTATAAACAGAAAACTGAGATATTTCAATTTTGACATGTTATGAAGAAACTATTTTAATTCAGAGAGTACGTGAACCTATAAATTTATTTCGTAAACTCTCTAAGGTTTTCGGAAACAGAGCTTCTGAATAAATCACCGATTTAAAACATCATCTTAATAAGGAAAAATATTTAGCATTACAAAATGAGGTCAGTAAATTTGTTGGAATGAAAATTCGAAAATCGACTTCAAGATGATTCGTCTGTCCATGAAATCACGTATAAAGCTTACGTAAGTAAATCAAATTTATGTTTATGTGAATTGAGACTTTGGAATTTCTACAAAAATAATTTTACGAATACACGTGCCTACGTAGAAAGATCCATATTTCAACTTACAGAATAAAGAACATGTGTTATCTTTCATTTCTTTTAGAAGAATGGACAAAAATTTCTTTTAGTACATTGTTGCTTTTAAATAAAAATGGTATCACGCAGTATTAGACCTTATGTGTGTGAATCTTTTTCATAACTTGATGTTGAACTTCCTTTTACAAAAATGTGTTGCTGAAACTAAAAAGATACAATGTAGTAATTTCAAAATTTTTCACACATGTAAAGGAAAACATCAAATCTGAAATAATTAAGTCTCAAAATTGAGATGCTTCGTAAACTTAAGATATTTATTCAATAAAAATTATAAAAAAAAAAAAAATCAGTCAAATTTTGAACTTTTATTTATTTTGCAGGGTTTTTATTCAATTTCATGTTTCCAAATATATTTTATTTAGAACATATTACTTTAGGATTTTTTGGGGAAAAGTAAAAGTTTTTTATTTCGCTCTCAGCTCTCTTAAGAGAGAGTATATTTAAATAAATATATTAAGATATTTATAACAATGAACGTTCTAAAAAGATATTCGTGTTTAATGATTTCCTCTAAAATACAGCAAGCAGTTTATTATTTCGATGTAAATTTCACACATATTTTTTTAAAATATTTGTTGATTGCATTCAGCTGTATAAAATTTCTGTTATTAGCTAATCAATGAGTTTAAAAATTTATTTCTACAAAATATTTTTTTTTTTGATTTCCATAGATATATAATGTATGTACCAATCTTGTAAAAAAATCTTTATCCAAACATTAATATTTTATGTGTAGATAAATTCTAACATCTGCTAATTATTTTTTTTTTTCATGGAGTATTAAAAATGCATAAATTCATTTATTCAAATTGGGCTTAGTTTCGTTAATATTTTTTCCAAATTTTTACATTTTTTTTTTATTTTTACTACTTTTTAATTTCTGTTATGAGAGATTTTACTACATATACATTACGTAATAAAAGATATTTTTTTCGTAAGTATGAATTCTTAGCGAATATCTGATTCGACGATTACTTTAAATTACTATCAGAACATGTATTTATTGCCAACGTTGAAGATTGAAAAATAGTCTGTTGCTTTTCATTTACTTTCCGAGTTGTAACAATTTGTTTTATTTAAATGAACCTTTTTCATAATTGTATAGCAGTATGCACTATACATGTCATTAAATGTATGCATAATATGTATAGCATGTCAGCCAAACTCCCTCGCCACCCTCTTAATTTCGGAAAGGCTGCTGATATATTCAAAAAAGTGCTGTCTAGGTATTTTAAAGTATCCATGCCCTACTAAATAAAACCACCTACGGTGTTATCTGGTGCTAAACTGTGGAGTTGGCACTCCTATCTCGGAAATAGAAAGAGGTATGAAAACAAAAGAGACACCTATCAAAATAAAAGTTTTCATAATGGTATCGTAAAGTTTTAATTATTAACACTTTGAAAAAGAGAGATGTGATTTCTAAACATTTATTTTTCAACTTTATATATATATATATATATATATATATATATATATATATATATATATATATAAATAAATGGTTCATTATATAAACAAATTAAAGGTCTGCCTCAAGGAGGCACTGCTAGCAATAGTTTGACTAACTTATATTTAGACATTTATGAATATAATTATATTATTAATAATGATTGTTACATTTTTAGATATATTGATGATCTAATTATTTTTGGTAAAAATAATAATTTTAATCCGGATTACTTAAACTTAATTAAATATAATCATAATCCAATCAAAACTAATTACATAGATGTATCGTTGTGTATTAAGGATTATAAATTACATAGTAATTTTTATGATAAAAGAGACGCTTTTAATTTTAACATTCTTAAAGTGCCATGCTGGAATTCAAAGTTATCTATATCTATATATAGAAATATTATTTTAAAATATGTTTATCGTAACAATGTATTAGTTAGCGATAAAACTAATATATATTTAAATTTTAATAACTATATTAAACAATGTGTATTGAACATGGATATCCTGCTAACTTTCTTTAAGGTTATATTTCTAATCGTTTTCGGTGAAATTACAATATGTATTAATTATTGTTGAGAATATGGTTTAATATTAGTATTTTTAATTAATTGTACAATTATTCACTAGAGGGTGCCACATGTTTAATAAATTAATTATGTTATATTTTTTAAAATATACTTGTAATCCTTTATTTTCAATAAATTTTTATATCAATATTTTTAGTTTTTTAAATGTACATATATATAAGTACATTTAAAAAACCAAATATATATATATATATATATATATATATAGACTTTATATTATTCCATCAGAAAACTAACTTAAGTACTAACTTAGAGTGCTGCTTTTACTCTTGTTGAATTTGGTGGTAAACGTAACATGTTGCTATACTGACGAAGTAAGTCTTACTATCTACTTTATTGCATTGATCTTAAATATATACTAATATATATTAGCAGGCTATAATTTTATTGTTACGTTTTAATGGTATAGTGTATTTTATTTGTAATATTTATATATATAAATTTCTCATAATATTATTCCTTCCTTACCTTTTGGCTCAGTGTACAGGCAAATTACAGGTGAAGGTTGGCTAGCCCTAAAACTTGTTTAAATCTGCAACCTTGGTTCCTAAGGCCAGGAGTTTGTTATTGTACTACTGTGGCTAATATTTCCTATCTTGACTAGTTATACGAACTTAAGTTTTATAGTTATTTGCATATATTTATGGATTATATATATATATATATATATATATATATATATATATAATTATTTATTTATTTATTATTTTAATCATTTTTTTACTTATTAATATGTTTAGTTAATGCCTTATTATAATCTTTTTATTTATCATTTTAAATTTTATTTATCTGTATTATCATCGATCCTCTATGTTCAACCTTTGTAAATTATAGTTATTCATTCTGCTTCGTTTGGTTTCAAAAGTTGGATTGAAGTATCCCGTAGTATTGAGAACGAAGTTTGCAGTGTGATTCATTTATTTCGTTTCAAAAGTTTCAGTGTCAGGTGAACCCACGATTAAATTCTGGTTCTTTATTAAAATAATATTCCCTCATATATATGACACCGTGATGAGATGGTTAAATAATTTTCAATTGAACTCTGTTTTTACAAACGATCCAAGAAGTGGAAGACTATTACGCCCAGACGACATAGCTACAGTGAAAAAAATGGAGGACTGTCCAATTAGACCGAAGAATAACCGTTCCAAATGATTGTGAGATATATGAAAATTGCTTACAGCAATAAGGGGAAATGCATTATTCACACAGATTTGCACGCCATAGGTGTCAGCACACTATGCTTCATGATTATTGACTACCTTTGTAAAGCACTTCATGATTACTGACTCCCTTTGTGAAGCCTTCATTATTATTGACTCCTTTTTTGAAGCAAACATGATGTGATACGTTAACCCTTTCGCAGGCAGTGGCTAGTAGGTCTAGCCACAAAACAAGAAAAAATTTCTCCAATTGGGCGATGGATATTTAGTCTATCCACATGCGTTAATAGAAGCTAAAACGCATACAAATCCATACAGATGGCAGTGCGATACCTTTTTTGCATTTCATGTCCTCTGATGAATAGTTAGAAGCAGTTTTTCTCTGTTTAAATCTACAAATTATATTTTGATTATTGTAAACAAAATTTCTGATCTATGAAAAAAATTTCGACAAGTCTTTATACTTTTCTCTCATCTGAATGAGTTAAGCAAATTTTTTTACAATTAATATAAAATGGTTTATTTAGGCTTTCGGGGAAAGCTTTTATATGTGAATAGATGCTCTATCCACTGCCCACATAGAACAGAAAAATGACCTTGAAACGTCTACTCTTCCTGCACTCGAGAGAGAGCACGTGAGAATGTTGGGGGGTAGGAAAAATAAACAAACTTTGTTTACAATCTGTGGTACGAGATTCTTGCATTCGAAATCCTTCATTATAGCTCTTTTGTGCGTACCGCTGTGCCTCAAGCAAATGGTCCTACTTGCTTTGAAAAGTTTCACAGTAAATATATATCATAGAATTCGTAAAATAATTAATTTAAACCCTCAAAATATTACTTTATTTCTAAATCTTTATACTTAAACTAAATAAATTATAAAATGTAAATATATACCAATTTCAATGTTTATTTTAGTAAGTATTCTATATTGTACAATTTTTTTATTATTTTTTAAGCACACTTGTACTTTGTATTTAGTTCTTATTGAAATAGTTATTAGAATAAATGTGTTAATTTTTCATAAAAAGTTTATTGTAATATGATTAATTATTTCTGTCTTGAAAATTAATTTAAATGTCTTAAGTGCGCATTAGCTATAACGTTTAGCCACCACCCAGGGAACAAAACCCTGATCAGATATTTTTTTGTGACAAAATAATGTTTAAGGAGGATGAGAATATTATATTTATCAAGTACTTTATCACATAAAAGTGTATTTCTGCTTTGTGCCCGCGAAAGTGTTTAAGGAAAAGTTGAATCTCTTGTAACAGGACAATGATGAATTTTTTTCTCCTATTAATATGGCTTAATCTAAAATATATCAACATGTTTCAGAGAAGAAAGATATAAGCAAGAATTGGAAAATTAACATTGTCTATCAATAAAAGACTGTAGAAGACTGTAGAGAATACCATTCGATCTGTTTTATGGGGGTGTAGTTGAATAACTTAACAAGATACCAGGGTAAGTTTTAGACCATCACCAATCCTTATTATTGCACATTGCAAAACAGTGCGTCATGGTATGGTCAAGAAATGACGCGGTAGGACCATTGAAGAATTTCGCATTTATAACAATGCATCTGCTCACTCAGTTCGTGCTGTGATTGTGGAATAAAAAATCTATTGACATATCCGACGTTTGACCGCAGAATTGGCACCATTCAAGAGAGGTTTTCATATCAATCTTAAGAATTCTATAATAACGACCTTTGAAAAGTAAAAAAAAAAAAAAAACCTTGGTGGAGATTTCAACTCTATGCATTTTACTTTATATATTTTTTACGTTTCACGCATGCGTTTAATAGTAATTAAGTTTTTATTGTATGTAATCTCATATATATATACATTTTAACATATGTAAAATGCGAAACTGATCATAAATATTTATGTATTTTTATAAGAATAAGTTTTACGTATTTCCAAATCTCAAAAAAACTAAGAAAAAAATGCCGGAAAGTTTTTATTGAAACAATGCGCAAGAGTCATTTTTAGAAAATTTTCGATTAAATTAAACAGTGTTAGTTTTTAATATTTAATTCAAATGAATCGAAATTCAAATATTTTTTGAAATTGCCATTTACTGAAGTCTCAAATAATATTTTTTTGTGTAATATAACAAACGTTTTCCATTATCAAATAAAATAATATCATTTCGACGAATTCAACTATTTTTTTTGGATATTAATCTTGTATTCTCTTTTCTCTTTAAGAAGAAAATAAAATGACTTTATACTATCGATATTATGATCCCTTGTAATACACGTTGTATCAGTGAAGAAACAATTACGGTAATACTGTTTTTTGATTAATCGAAAGAGAAAATAGCTTCTTTAAACATAACACAAAGAAATCGCATTTCTTAAATAGACTAAGTATTGGAAAAATGCATTTTACAGAGCTAAATTCAATAAACCGATAATGCAGTTGTTCATATCTGTGGGATGCATTTTCATCTTGGCGCATTATGCAATATCTTTCTTAGATCTTGAGTTTAAAATGTCAAATGATTTGTTAAGTGAGCTGCGCAAAATACAGCTTATTTCTATGATTGTGTTATCGAATCACTTATTGGATTTAATTAAATTTAAACTACTTAAACAAGATTTAACTAATGATATCTGAAGTATATTTAATATGCAAAAAGCTAATAATACAAGACTTATGGTTAAATACCAATATACATATATATATACTATAAAGCAAATTTTCTCGATATAGGAATGAAATAAAAGATAATGTTATAGTTACTAATATTTAAAGTAAAGAGAAGATTTTAAATTCAATATTATAAAAGTACCTCATTGGGAGAGTAATGTACATGTTTCTATATTCAGGTATATTATGTTAATTACATATAACGTAATAAATTCATTGTTTCAAAAAATAAGACAAAATAAAAAACTATAAACATTTTACTAAACACTACTTAATTGAAAAATACCCAATTATTTTTTATCAGTTATTTAAATAAAGAAATTCTAAATAGTAAAGATTAAATTCTTGAGAATATTAATAGTTTATTACTATAAATTTACCATTTTTCCTGGATAAAAATATAATTACTTTCATTTTCTAATACAAGATAAAATTACTTATTCTCTTAGTTTTATTTTAACTGTAGTATTTTTTTTTAATATTTAAATATATTTATAACACTAGTATCTATTAGGTAATAGTAGTATGTACGCACACATTTTGTTTTAATTTTATTATATTCTTTTCAAACTTTTGCTAAGTGCTGATATTCAGCCATTCCCATGCTTTGAATTTTCATTTGGGTTCGAAATTTGGCAAGAACTTGTTTATTGTACTCAGATTTATTGCGGGCTCAGCATTTTTGAATGCAATTTTTAGGTAAGTTGCCTTTTTATTGTAATGGATTTAGATATTCTATCCCTTGTTTTCAATAGGTTTTTGCTCAGTATTATTAACATAAAGGGGGAAGTTTAGCTGACCTGAAAACATGTTCAACCCACTTTTATGTAAATTATTTTATATATAAGAGCTGTCCTAAGTTAGAAATGTTTATAATACTGTAGTATCCATTTTTTTATTTTATTTTTTAACTTCTATTACTTTTAATTTCTAATATCCTTTCTAAAATCTTATGTCTGGTTATCTTGCAGTTTCAATTCTTTTCAGTTTTGTTATTGATTATTCATCTCTCTTTAGTAGAGATAATTTTGACTATATATATATATAT
>BMAV01024775.1:87573-104653 GCA_019973955.1 Trichonephila inaurata madagascariensis
TAATGTAAAAATATGATTTTTTTTTAAAAAAAATTCTTTATTATTTTATTTATTTTAATAAGCGCAGTGGATCACTTGAAGAAAAAGTTGACTATTATTAAAAAAAATGTCTCGAACTTTAAGGGAATAGTTTTTATATTATATATATATATTTTTTTAGATTTATAATAATTGTATTAATTAATTCTGCTTATTACTTCATAAATCTGTTTCCTCACGAATAGACTTAAAGAAATTAACGTGCCATGGCATAATTTTGCCTAATAACAAGTTAGTTAACAAATCGAATGAATATTAAAGCATAATATTTTAATATAAAAACTAAATTTTTTCGTATATTATGCGCTTTCTCTATCTCCTTAAAAATAAGTTTAAATGTTTCTTACTTTTATTTATTAATTTGACACTTGAAAACAATAATGTTCTTATTTCCAGAAAGCAATTATACAGAATTTTAAAAATTGAAAACTTAATAAACCAACCATACATTTTACGAATTTTACTAAGATGAAAAAAAACCCTTTTTTAAAAAGAAAATAGTGTTTAAACTAATTTTTAATCATTCTGTAACTCTCATGGTCTCTAGGGGGCATCACGTTATAATGATTTTAAATGAAATTGGACCAACTGCACTCAAAGGCAAACATAGGGCTCAAAGATCTCATACCTGTGTCACACAGCAGTTACTGGGCCTCCTTCAAAGACATAGAGGTGTGTGTGATATCTGCACGAATAATCAAGCCTCTTCTGTCGAAAAGGCTGAACCGGGACTCAACAGAGAACAGGACAATCACCTATTGATCCTTTCTTCAGTTTTTGTGATCTCCGTGCCATTTTAAGTAGAACCTCCTGTTCATAGAACTAAGAGGGACACAAACAGTAAATCTTCGGTCGAATAGCCTCCCTCAAGAAGTCCTCTGGAATCAGCCAAACCTTAAATTTTGGTTCTTTGGCTAAATGTAACTCACGAAATATCTGATACGTTATATCATCCCTGTTACGCCCCACTATAATGGACAATATGTGATCTTCTCTGGTCAATTATCCTCTTGGACGAGCGTTCGAAAGCTTCCTCTCGATGGGTCCGGTGTCCTGAAGCTGTTTCCATAAGTTGTACACGATGCTGAGAGTTAAACTTAATTCTCTACTAGGCTGGATTTGAGACTCGCCTGCTTCTAGCCTATTCACATTTCATCACCTCATTCCACCATTCCACCATTTGACCATTAGTCATTACTTGTTTTTACTCTTCGAATTTTAATTAAACTTATAATTTGTAAAAAAATACCAAAAAATTCGATGAGGTGTGCTTAGAAACAAAATGTATATTTTGGCGAGGATGCTTATAAATCCTGTTACTCGAATGACAGCCCACCCACACGTATGCACAAGATATGCATCGTTGTTTCGAAGAATTATATTTTCATTTCGTTAAAATCTGTTTATGAAATTTGTTAAAATATGCAGGTTCTCTTAATTTTGAGCACCAGTATAATTCTAAATTTAGTAAGCAGTCTTATATTGCATCCTGTCATTTGTATAGGGGTATATTTTAGTATGGCAGATTTTCCAAAATTCATAACTTACTTGTAGTTTGAAAACATTATTTTGCTGTATTTTTTTTAAATGAATAAAGTGCGTGAAAAAATGTGATGAGACGCATAAGTAGACTGTAAATTTATTTCACTTGTAAAACCGATTGAAATTTCTGATGCATCATCTAAGACAAAAATAACATTTTGAAGCATTGTAGTCGATTCGCTAGAAAGAGAATAGCTAGTTACATATATGATCTATGTATAAAAAATAAGCAAAATGTATCAGAAACTTTATTTTTAGTAGATTATTAAAAAAGTCACATATTCAACTTTCGAGGGGATGATCACAATTAAAAAAAAAAGAAAAAAGAAAGGTTATTAAAAATTTGACATGACTTTGGAAACCACATTAAGTTGTACATTAAATTAGTTTTATTTTAATTAATAACAACTTAGGTCTGAAAAATAATAAGAAATGTTTCAATGTAAAAATTATTTGATTTTCCATTATTATTAAATATATGAAGGAATAAAAGATTATAATAATTTTACCTTATGCATTATGCATAATTTTTAAAAATTGTAAAATATTAATGGATTTTGTAAGTGAAGTTATTATTTAATTTCCATAATTTAAGAAATATTGAATATCATCATACAATTAGACCAAAAGTGAGCTTCCTTTTTTAATATACTAAAATACAATTAATATTTACTATCCAGAAATATATGTTTAATTAAATGCGTAAATGTATCTCCAATACCTTAGCTAAAATCTTTTTTTATACCGTGTATTTTTTACGTTCTACATATATCTGGTTTAAAACGTTTCGCGTAACCTTTCTAATAACGATTTATTCATAAGTTTAAAACAGTCTTAATTTGTGTCTTTAGAAATAAGAAATCCAATATATTTTTCTTAAAAAGTTCACATTGCATATCTTTCCATGAATCAATTCTGACAAATGAATAGCTAATGCTCATTTTAATATAAGATGCATTAAGTTTAACATGAAAATTTTAATGCATGTAAATTTTTAGAATAAATTGTTTTTACTAATGGAAAAGTGACGAAACTTTTTTATTATTTAACTGTTTTCTTACGGTATTTAAACATTTAATCTTGATCTTTATCTACAAAAGGATGCACTATGCGATTAGGGAAAATATATATTTATATAGGAATTTTGGCTGAAAATACTAAATATTCACTACGGTTATATATTTATCTTTTTCCGAATAATTTATTTATTTTTTTTTACTTCATGGATTGTCGAATATAATAAAATGCTTCACTATGGAAATCTACGGAAAGGTTCTATTAGTGTTTCGCAATTGTAAAGTATGTCAAAATAATGTAAATTTATGAGTTAACTGTGTGTGTTTACTTCAGGCAAATGCTCTCTCTGTAATTCATTTGCTTAGTACTCTTAAATATTTTGAAAAGAAACAGGATATTCATAATCAAATGCGTGTATTTTATTTGATTCATGCAAAAAGTGTAAAAAAAGTGCAGCTGGTCTGATAGAAAATTTCTTAATTATTTCTTTCCCTTCTATCAAAGATCATTTTTTTAATTATAACAATGTTTCAAAATAAAATGCGAAACATCTGTAAACAACTAAAATTGATATTAGTATTTCTTTTAACGGAAAATTTTCTGAAATAGTTTTTGAATTTCGAACTACAAATAAACTGATGTACCACTGAATTAGGGATAGCAAGGGTTAAGCAAATAGTGTAACTGCGCATCATTTATGCGCAAGTGAGGGAGCTGTGGTAACTGCATATACAGCGCATACTGTGGTTGTTCCGAATTAGTTGTTGTAAATGCCAGTGGGGGTAAACTAACCGATTTAGACTTGTTCGATCGTGAACAAATCGTAGGTGCTCGACGCATGGGCTATTCAGTTTCCGAAATCCTCAGACAGCTAGGATTTTCAAGGTCAACAGTGTCAAGAGTATGTATATCAAGAGTACATGGATGGTAGGCAAAAAACTAGCTGTCGAGCGAACTGCGAAGGACAATTAGCTTTGACAGTGCGTGGTGAGAGACGGCTCAGGTGTATTGTACGTATCCAGCGAAGCCAAACATTAACTCAAACTACCACCCAGTTGAATGTCGGTGATAGTCGTACAGTCAGTAAGCGGACTGTACAATGCTCGCTTTCCCGTATAGGTTTCGGGAGCCGTCGACCAACGAGAGTACCATTGCTGAATGCTTTCCTTTGGGCTTCACGTCTTGCCTCGACAAGAGAGCACAGAGTCTGGATTATAAAGGATTGGAAACGAGTAACATGGAGCGATGAGTCTCGATTACAACTACTTAAAGCCGACAGGGGGCTGAGAATATGGCGCCAGGCTCATGAAGCCATGGATCCTGCATGCCAAGTTAGAACTGTACAAGGGCATGGTGGCTTAATCATGGTCTGGGGTGTTTTTTCGTGGAACAGTTTGGGATCTTCGGTGCGTGCGCCAACCTCTCTCAATGTAATTCGGTACGTACAGTTGCTGGATGATCACCTTAATCCGTTCATGCTGTTCTGTTATCCACACGATAATGGTGTTTTCCAGCAAGAGACAACTGTACATCTCACAATTTCCGGTTTGCTACCGGCTGGTTGGATGAGCTTTCCTAAGACATTTCTGTAATAAACTGGACACCTAGAAGCCCAGAGTTAAATCCTATTGAACATCTTTTGGATGTTTTGGAACAAGGAGTAAACGATCCTCACGCAGCACCAACGCATTTTACTGAATTATGTACAGCTTTAGCCAATATTTTGCAAGTCATTCCCATGGAACGTTTCCAGAAACTTGTTGAATCTATGTCTCGTCGTGTGGCAGCCGTTATCAAGGGCAGAGGAGGCCCAACTTGTTACTGGGTAGGTGTCCCTAATTCAGTTGCACTTCAGTGTATATTCTAAATATCCTGAAGCTGAAATTTAGTATTGGAAGGACTTACATTAGAATAGAAGTTACGGAGTTAAAACTTAGATTCCCATACTATAACATTTCTTCCACCAAAAAGGTAAGTAAACTTATAAAAATGAAAGCATTTGAGGGAAATGTTATAATTTGTTACATTTTAATACGCAGTACTCGAAGTTTGTTGCCCTTTGAAAATCAACAAGTACATAACCATATCTTAAACATATTATCTTCAAAAATTATATAGTAAAAACACAAGTGCAAAGATTAAGAAGTAAATTCAAATAGCGTTCCAATTCAATAACAAATACATGCATCTTGATTTTCTAATCAAATTGCATCTGTATCAATTATTTATTTGCGTCTACATTATTTATTTACTTGAAACTAGTATTTTGTAGCATTTTTATATACATGTTTAATAAGATCAGCTTTTCTCGAACTGTGGGATTTTGAAAGTATGTGTATGAATTATATGTTTTTAACGCGCAAATTGATGTTGGATATTTGTTATATTTAAACTTGTGTGAAATTGCCCTCGTAGGGTGCCCTTCTCCTTGATTATCTGCGTGAGCTAGAAGTGTAGGATTAACAAAAGTACCAGATGTATCCATATTCTTAATATGGCTTTATTAAGTATTTAAACTTAAACGTCTAACAGATTAGATAATAATAATATATGGGAGAGAATCTATGATGACAAAACACACAATATAAATAATACCGAAATAACGTAACTCGCACCACTATCAATATCTAACCCGCCTAATCTCAATTCCAATGATATCACAAGTCCTAATATTAAATAGTCAATCCTACCTTGATCCGATCGCCGATCTAATCATAAGGGAGTTGCATCTTTACTCGAGTGCAATGGTATGCACCTTGACCTAATAGCTCTATCTTCGGGATATCTTCTCTGTTCTCTATCTTCTCTGTAGCTCTATCTTCTCTGTTGGCTGTCAATTCACAATCGTATCACACTCTGTATCATAACATTCCCCAAACTGGTATCTCACTTACTCAATCTTCTGATATTTAAAAGCTATCTAATTTGCATCTTATATTCACGTTTAATTTCTTGGGGTTTGGTTGGAAAAGAGTTGTCATTAATACTGGCCCCAAAAGAACCCAAAGGACATGTTAATGAAAAGACGCGTGATCCCGTCACACTTGTTATTTCTTTATATATCTTTATATCTAATCTCGTAATTTGTAATATCTTTGTATATATCTGAAGATTAAAAAAGAAGTAGGATAAAAAAAATTATGTATTATTTTTTATTTGAATTTTAAAGACTTAACATGTTTTTTTTTAAAGCAGAAATAGAGAAATTGAAATAATTATTATTTGTCAATTATGCACGGTGCAGTTTTCTGTCACATAAAAATAGTTCTCATTTTAAATATTCTTACTTTTCGTGGAACTATACAACTCCATATACAGTAGGAACAATTTCAAAAGCTATTTCATACTTAGTGTAGGTAAACACGCTGTGAGGTGTCTGATAATAATTGATACTGGTAACTTATTTATATGAAAAAAAATTACTTAAAGAATGTCTTTTTTTATAAAAAGTATGTTACAAGAAGTAAGTTTAAACTCTGTTAATACTCTGTGGCATATTCATTATTCATGAGGTACATCGTGTAAGTGGAATTTTTCTTTAAAGGTGATAGTTCAAGAAGCACTTACTTTTATGATACATTTTATTAAAGCATAAGTGATGTCGCTTGTTTCACTTCAACCTGAAATTTACAAATATTTTTTTTTTCATAATGTAGTTTAAAGGTTTGTAAGATATAAAATTAAAATAGATTAAAAGAATGATAAATTACTACGAAATATATGTGGGAAATCATTGTTTTTAGTAAATATGTGATTTGGATTATCAATCACTAATACAGATGACTAGGTTTTGATTGAACCTTTGATTGGTTTCATACGTTTGTACACCAACTGAAATCAAATCAAATCAGATACATACTTTTAACCCTTTATCTACCGACGGTGCTTATAAGTACCACTCCCTTTAAAATTGCATAGAATAAAATTTTTTAAAAATACTCTGACGCTACTTAGCAATATTCTTTTAAACCCTCCCTTCCGAGATCTATGGCGGCAAGGGTTCTTCTAAGAGTATTTTAGCGGGGAATGCAAAAAGTTTTATAGCAGAAATTGCGTTTTCAGTGGATTGAGAAGATTGCCATTTTTGTTGCGAAAAAATAGTTAATGCCAAAGGGTAAGAGTCTTATTATTTTTTTTTTGTATGTTAATGGAGACCTTAGAAAACGGTTTGACTATTAATTTTAAGTGAACAGTGAATATAATTAATTTTATAGTTGAATATTTTTAATTAATTAATTAGCTCTAATGGATTAAATTTCTCAAAGTTGAGTATTTTGTTTATGTATATCCCTTAATTTTCAATGTAGTAATTAAAAAAAAACTGCATGAAAAAAACTACAGTAAATCATAATGCGGTAGATAAAGGGTTAAATTAATATCACCATTACAATATTTACTATCAATCCTTTTTAAAAGCATGTTCTTGAAAAGTCTCTGTCACCAATCATATATTCGTCATTCTGAATCTTATTGAGTTATGTAAACAGTAAAAGATAAAACAAAAATTGAAATCTATAAATATGACTTTCTAAATTTTCCTAGATACTATAGGATAGAGATATTTTAGAAGGAAAATATACTATGATTGGTTTGATTAAATGTATCAGTTTCGAACAAAATTTACCAAAAAAGAAAGGATATTTTGTATTGTATAATGACAGGAAGTTTTATGTATTTTAGTTTTCTGTCACGTCAGACTTACCACCTGACCAGAACATCTTTTTATGCACCTCAGGCCCCAAGATTACGTATACTGAGTTGCGCACAGTAGACCTTGGCCCTTATGGGCTGTTAAACCACTGAGTTAAGTTAAGTTAGTTTTCAGTAACCCTTTAATTGAGTTTCTAAAAATGAAATTAGGAGAAAACTGAAATAATTAATAACTAAGTTTTGACAACATTTCACGCAAATATTAATAACAACCAGTAGTTTCTGATAAACAATTTGTGGGAAAAGCAAATACGCAACAATAGTGTATGCACCTGCAGATTCCGTACAATTCTATATTATTCACGTAGATCGTGACGAAAGTTATTTAAAAATTAATTTGCAGTCTAAAATTATTCTTATCTCATTATAAAGTTCGAACAGTCTTTTGACTTATTTGTGTGTAGTTCTAATCTTCTTTTGGTGCATTAGAATATATACAATATCAATCATTTGATTGCTCTGAAAACACATTTATTTTCTTGTCCAAAAATCATCAAGTGCATCTCACCTCTAACATTGTATACCAATATTAAAGTTGTCTATTGACATTTTAATATTTTTACTAGGCATAACAGTTTAAAGACATGCAATGTGCTCGATCTTCTGTATTAATTATGTATTTGTGACTTTAAAGGCTAGTAAAAAAAAAATTAAAAATTAGAACAGAGACATCATATAATGCAAAAAACGTGTAATGAAAAAAGTTGTTTAAACTTTATTCTTTTACATTTAATTAATGTGCATTTTGAAGAAAATTTAATTAAACTTATTTTATAGCTTTTTCGAAAGTCTGTGTATACACATAACCATTTTGTTATAAACTAAATGAACTTTTAAAGAAATATTTCCGAAGTTTTCTTAAAAGCATGAAATTCTCTTATAATTAACAATTTGTATTCAAGGTTCAAAAAAAAACTTTTGCATAATTTACACATTTGAGCGTAACTTATATGAAAATTTTAAAAACATTATATGAACATTTTAGGTTCGCTCTCATTCTTGAAAACTTTGCTTTATGAAAAACATGGAATTTTTTTTAACGCTTTAAAAAGGAAAAAGCTATTTAAAACTAAAGTAGCTAGCGAGATATTTCTTGACATAATTAAAAAAAATTCAATAATATATTTGCTGTCATTATTATTAGAATTTTTATTGATGTGTTTAGTCTTGAACGCTGTTTACTGGTTTTAAAACAAGACAAGAAATTCTTTGAACAATAATAATCTAAATGATTATAAAAATGATGAAATCGCTTGAAAATTACTCTTTATCGATGTGCATAAGAATTTGAAATATATTAAAGCTAATAAATAATTTTAAGAAATTCCATTCATTTTGGAAGTGCTCTCATTCTTTAAGCACATTACCAGGATTAAGATGATCAAGAATTTGTATCGCGCGCAATCAGTCAAACTTATTAATTACAGTATGTGAAATCTTATACATAAAAAAATTAAAATCATTATGCCAAAGCTGCTGCTTCGGATGTAAACTTTATGATAAACCAATTTTATCTACTTCTGAATAAGAAGGAAGAAAAAGAAGCACACACACACACACACATTGATATGGAAGTTAATTGCTTATAACATTACACTTAGAAGCAACATGGGGGGTGTAGACTGCTGACTAACTTTGCAATGATCTAACCCAGTCAATTGACGAAAACGATACTTATTCCACTCTGTGCATCATGGTTTCGTATAGAACTACCGGAAAGAATTGCATAAAGGGAGAACATATTGTTTTGAAATACTAGAATTGCTTCCCTTTGTTGTTTTACGTTAGCACTTTCAGTATGCCTCGAAGGGAAAGTCGAGTTTATTCAAGTGAGGTTCTCAGGTCGACTGAGAATGGTTCTGAGATTAAAAATAAATTTTACATATAAATAAAGTGTATTAAACTCCACAGAAATCGGTGCTTGTGTCGGAATAATCCTAGAGTTATAGTGATGCGAATCTGTAATAGATAAAGTCAGAGGGAAGGCTGTGTGTAAAAGACAGCACCAATTGTACCAGACTCTACGCAACACTACATGTGAAAAAGCATAGTGTATATGAGAGTGAGATGAACTGAGCTTCCACACATCAGAAAACATATCAATAATATGGTCTATAGAACAATAATTGGTATCTGTAAGTATGGTTCGTTGGCGATATCTGCCAGAAATTCATTGCTGCAATTTATCACAAAACTAAAACCTGTGCATTGAATGGCTTACATTGATTATGAAATGGCACAAGTTTTTTTTAACAAAGAATACTGTATTAGTATTAAGAGATGACATGGGAGGGATTGCTTGGCTGTTGTGTTTTGCAACAATCTATTAATTTTTCAGCTAGCACCATGACTTAAGATAATGTGTGTTTCTCCTCTTTCCCTTCGTAGTATGTATTAATGGTAAATTGGACAACCCCAGCCTCTTATCATTAGGGATTTTTAGCCCTCTGGCTTTTATCTTCCGATTGGAAAATGCACTATTATACTTGAAAACTAGTGGTCAAAACTTCCTTTTCACTTACAAAATTACATTGTCATTTTGTATTGCTTCCTCTCTTGATCTGTCGCAATTTGAGCACATCAAATCAAGGATTGGTGAACGACTGATTACGAATACAGTATACGCTGCTAACTTTGAAGACTCATGCTGACATTATGAACTGCCATATTCCAACAAGACATCCAGCCCATTTTTCTACATTCTGAAGCAGTGGATATTGTAAGTTGCTGTTAATACTTCAATGCCGATTTCCTATTTTTCTTTAAATCGCAAAAAGCTAAGATTTTAAATCTTCTCATATTTTTATTGTGTGCCATTTGTCTTGTTTTCCTTTCCTTGGAAATTTGGCTTGTTTTATAACTCATTCTTGGTAATGAATTTTGGTTGATCACACACACACACACACACACACACACACACACACAGCAGTGTGTGTGCACTAAATATTATTGCGTAAGGAGCGACATGTTTAGATGTATGCAACAATTTAAATTCATGGATATATCATTTTCCGCGATTAAAATGTGAAAAAATTCATCATTTCTCATTCATCATCAGTACACTCATCATTTTATTTCAACATTGTTTTTGTTTGTTTCAGAAGTGAAATTTAGGATTTATTGTATTGTCAGCTTTTGTTAGGATTATTAAATGTAAGGGATTGACGTGTATATGCTAAAATACAAAAAAAAAAAAAAAAAATATCGCCTTGCATATGAATAATAAATTTTAAGCCATGATTCATTTATTTTGAAACTTATTTTTTCACAATAGAATTACATATATCCATTTTTCATGAATTTCTTGAAAATAATGTATCCTAACATTTTAGTATGAGCAGACAGGGAAAAATGTATTTTTATTATTCCGTACAATTAAAATACAATATTATCAGTCGGAGATATAAATCTTTTTCAGAGAATTTTCATGTCTTTCTTTGACCAATTGTTGCTTAAGTCGCTTCCCTCTATTTTAAGAGCATATTTTTATATCTGCAGAACAATTCTAATGTTCCAGAAGAGAAGGAAGAAAAGTTACCAGAGCCTAAGACAGGTTAAACTTCTAGATGCACTCCTGTCATAGTCTGTAGTTTTGAGCAACATATAGCCGACAGTACGGATTTTTAGCTCCGTTCTACTCCATTTTTGAGAGAGAACACGTCGAGGAAGGTCATGACCCTCCCATATCTCTTCCTCCAACCTTACGTGAGTACTCTATGCTCGACGGCTATTTAGACTACCCAATGCCACAAAGGCACTATACATTTATAAAAAGCCATGTCTTCTCCGGATTTCGGATCCAAACCCTATGGCACAGCAAGACCGTATGCCGTCTAATTCATCTTTTTTATTTATTTTATTGGGAAAAAAATTTTCAAAATGAATCTTATTTTAACAAAACGCACAGCATCACCTAAAAAAATCTAATATCTAAATTTTTCCATACGTCATATTTAAGAAAGAACAATAAATATATTAATTAACTTGTTTATAACAGCTTTTAAAGAAAGAAAAAAAGGTTGATATTATTTAATTAAAATTTAAAACGTTTCCTTTTTTAGAAAATCTAAACCATTTTGCAAATATATAGTTATGCGCATTCATCACAAAACACTTTGCAAACCACATATTTTCTAGAGAAGTTTGACGGAAATTTAGTGTTAGTGACGTGTTTATTGTTATTTACATGTTTTATTCGGGATTATAATTTTATCTGAAGATATAGAAATGTCCATTTAACTTGAAGGTAATCTGTAATTCTCGAAAAAGTATAATATAATAAAAATCTCGAATAGTATACTACGCTGTTTTGTTCTGTCTCTCTGAGAGTCTGAATCAACATTATTGTAGGGAAGTACAGGTGCCTTTTTAATAGGTCTCATATGTGTTTATCTTGAGTAAAACTAGAGAATCGGGAAAATTGTCAGGAAAGTGTTTAACAAGCTTGTACACAATTCATATTAAGGGGCACTATTGTAAAAACAAAGTTTATATTTTTATGTTATAAATCCTAGATAATACAAAAATAACTGTAAAACAACATCATATAAATCCAAATACTGATAGATGTACACCTGCAACGATTAATTAGAAGATGGGTTGGCCTATCTAAGGAGATAAATTTCATGTCATAACTCAATATACTGTACCGAAATGGCATTAAATAATGACACCTACATCTTAATATTGTTTCGACGGTTTTCAACCAGATCATGATGCAGTTAGTAACAAGATTTGTCCTTAAAAGCTATTCGTCTACAGTCAACACACAGTTCTAAGCTTATAAAAACCATCACGACTGTAATTATATTTAATGCATGCATACGAGATGATAATAATAAGCGTAATGATCTGATCAAGCATAGACTCCTCTCTCCAATAAAAATATAGAATTCTAACTTATGCGCAAGTAATATACATAGTATGAATGTCTGGTGATGTGAGAGACAATTTTAAAATCACTACAGTTTTCGATTCTATCAATTCCCCAGACAGTTGTCATTCTGATACCGAAATCAACTATTGCTCATATATTCTTATCAGCATCACTTAATTGTAGTATCGGTTTGACCCCAATGCAAAGTGATTGTTTGATTTGGTAATACAATCTCTCCAATTACGAAGAGACGACAAATTTTAACTCGTAGTTAGTACGAATCTGGTGCAAATGCATTGATACAGTTGAGTTAATTATTCGCAACTGACGTCTAATAGACAGTTTGATCATCAGATCAAACTATCTGATTGTTCCATTTATATATATAGTGCACTGCTTAACTTATTATATCTGTGATGTAATATAGAGTATTCATTATTTCATCACTGAACAAAAAAAAAAAAATGCAATTGTACTAAGTAATGGGGGGGCGGGGCGCGGTATGTCAATATAATTTTTATTTCAAGAAATTACATTCTTCTAATTTTTACCAATGATTGCAAGGAGTCGGTTTGCAAAAATGATGTCATGTACTGGAACAGAATTGCGCGTTCTTTGGTTATGGAAAACGGTTAAAATTATATTCCAGTATTAACTTAATACATTTCCACTAACAGAAAAATTAAATAAAGTGGTTAAAACAGTTTAAAGAGATTTGCAACATCGAGGAATCAAAAAAAGAAGAAAAAACGATGAATCACAACAAAAAAGGCTAATGTGAGTTCTGTAAATTTTTAAAAACATCTGAAAAGAATTTAAGAAAATACTTAATATAAACTCCAATTAATTAATGGTGCAAGTATTGAAGTGTATTAATATAAAATTCTTTGAAAAAAAATAAAAAAAAAAATCACACATAGAGTCAGACTTTTTCAACTATACTGTTTACATTGAACAAATTATGAACATCTTGCATCATGGATTTAAAGTTTATGTGTGTTTGCCGTAATAATATAATAATGTCCTTAAAAAAATAGAATGAAAACAATATAGGAGTATTTGAAATAAGTTGCATAATAAACGATTATAATTTTGATCAAATAAGCCATTACTGAATGTAGTTAATATTTTTTAATACATGGTAACATTACAGCTGTTGGTATAATTTTGTAAGTATTAATTAGTTTTTTTTGATATTTTACAATAATACCTTTTATAACTGATATAAATATAAATTTATTTTGTATTTTCATTATGAAACCTTTACCTTTTAAGCAGACATTTTTTTAAACATTACACTTTTTTACTTATATCCTCAAATTATTCATTTAAGTAATTCATTTTATATAATTTTTTGAATTTTATCTGAAAGTACAAATAAAGAATTCAAAGAGAATTCATTTACAGAGAATTCAAGAGTAAAAAACATATAAAATAAAAAATACGCTTACATATTTTTTTTTCAAAGTATGTAATTTAATTCATTATTACGAAGTTTGATTAATTCTGTAAATTATTTAAGAAAACTAAAAAAATAGGACAAAATAAAAAAAATTAAAAAATGTTTATGTTTTTTCTTTTTTTGTAATCAAAAAACATATATTTTTATTAACTGCTTTAATTATACGATTCGTTAAACAATTCAAACTTATTTGATTTTTTTAACTAATAATCCGTAAAAATTACAGTTTCTACTTTGAAATTCTCTTTGAATTTGCAAAAAATCATTCACTCTGTTAAAAAAATAGGACACTTAAACATTTAAAAAAAAGTAAAAATAATATTTTAATCTTATTCTAAAATATTTTTATGAACACAAATTTTTGACTAAACAAATTAAAAACAGTGAACTGAAAAATTTATAACCTTTAAAACAACTTATTAAAGGGAATTTTACTTTCCAATCAGAAAAGCTTCTAGAAATAGAAGAAGAAAAGGACTGTACGTTTTATATTCAAAACCATCAGTATAGTTACAAGTTGTTGTTTTTTCTATTTGCTTTGATCAGTTCAGAAAAGTTTATTTCACATCGAATCCTTTCTTGACTTGGTATCAGATTGTCAGAAAAATTGCAGCAAACAAGATTAAGTATATTCTTTAGTGGAAGGATGGATGAGTACTTCTTTCCTTTACCATATGCAAGTGAAATGTGAGTTGCCCAGGTATTTTCTACAAGGTTGATATGAGATATTTTGGCTGTCCAAAGCACAGTTCGAATGTTTTCAGAGCAAAATTGATTTTCTTTGTTGCTTTTGTTTCTAACGCCACCTGTTTGACGGTATTAGATCGAAGTCCACGAAATTCATTGCGGAAATGGGATAGAGATTTACGTCTGTCGTTAGCCGTAGCTTTGAGCCCCATGCAAAAGACAGTACGATATAGCTCGGTTTCACCTCAATTATAAGGGAGAGCATCAAAAATCATATCATTAAGTGAATGTTGTTCATACATCTAATTATAGCCATCTGATTGCGAAGATAAGGAAAAATTCCGACACCTGCGTATACTCTTATACCTGCCTTTCATTTAAGGACACCAGATTAACTCTTTCTTCATAAACAAAGGCTATCCATCAAACTTCTTCCTCCTATTTGGTGAATATAGTAAAATTATTTTTCATTCTTAAAACAAAATCATTAATATTAAAAGTCAATAATACCATCTAAGTTACATTTTTCTTCTCTGAGAATATAACAAAATCTCATTTAGTGGTATTTGACATATATTCTTTCGGATAACCCAATCACGTGGTTTAGTGAACTTTCAATTACTTCGGATGGTGGTTCCAGTTTCTGAGCTGAGCAGCTTTAGAAACATACTAAAATTGAAACAGAGATATTCATTTTTATACGAACTAATCAAAAAAGCTTCGAGTTCAAAATTATATTCACCTCCAAGACGCAGTCAATCAGGATGATAATGTAGAGGACTTAGACCAGTTAGTTATTGTACCTTCTTTGTTTATCAGAGGACCTAGATATATGCACCAACGCATACAGGATATGTTTTGTTATATTAAGAAATATGGCCGGTGCGATCTATTTATAACGTTGTGAGCGACTTACCCCTGAAGTATCTCCTTCACCATCTTGCCTACCTAAGGGTTGTGGAGGAATGAAAGTAGAAACAAAAACTTCCATAATAACAATTATTTATTTACTCAAATACACTAATCATCAACAACTTAATCTCAAAGTGAATGTCAAAGAAGTGGCAGAGAGAAAGCAATGACTATTAAACAAACGTGCGCCAGTAACTTATCTAACTCAACCTAATCTATCATTGATTCCTAACTTTAAATCTACTAATTGAACACAGTGGTCAAATACCATTTTCTCGTTACGGCTTACGATCTCCCAAAGCGAGCGATGATGGAATTGTTGAGAATTTTAACACAGAATATAATGAACACAAATTTTGACTCAGCTGAACTTCAGCGTTCTATAAATCAAAATGAATCAAGATTAAACAATGATTAAAAAATCAAGTTTACCATTTCCTCAATGAGAGTGTGAATGCTAACGTATGAATTTTTGGACGCTCCGGGTAGTTCCAGGTAGTTAGTAGCTCCAGGATGGCAAGACATTTTTGATAAATCTTTTACTGGACAAAATACATTCGGGAAAAAGATTTCCATAGCAGTCGCATCTTCGGGAATAGCTACAACTTTACTTCATGGAGAAAAGTGGCTTATTCCACTTTTTAAAATTCCAATAGAATCAGAGCGATTGAAAAATCCAGTCTGCAATGTATTAAAAAGTAGTCGTAAAGCCAAAGTATATATTGCACGATTGTATCTTTGTAGTGCCGGACGAATTCATTATGTCAAACAAGGTTTTAATAGAAGCCAAGAACAGAACAATGCAAGACCTAAAAAGGTAATAGTCTATTATTTAGGGAAATAAAATTTTTATTCGCAAGAGATTGTAGACAAATATTATACTAGTTGTGACTAAAGGTACTCACGTGCCTATTTAAAACGTTCAATACTTTGAAGACATTGTAAGAAACTCCATTTAAAAGAAAAAAAATAGAAGCACATTCAGCCGATTCAGAATTTAGCAAAATTCTTCTCAATGTTGGTGAGGGAAAGTGTCTAGAAGTGAATAGTACTCATGGTACAGAAGGCTGTGGAGAACCCTGAAACTTTAATACATACTATTTATGATGATGTTCACTATCTCAATATAAAAGAAGATTCGCTGTTGTGTGAAAGATGAATTTTTTCTCCTATAAACGACCTGGTTACTGCGGTTAATCAGCGCATTTTAGATAAGCTTCCTTGTGAATCACAAACATACCTTTCCATCAAAACAGTTTAAAAACCGGATAAAGTGGTTGATGCTCTACCTGCTCTACCCCCTCACATACTATAAGATTGACAAGTTCATCATACTGCTATGTAATTTAAACACACCAAAACTTTGCAATGGTACTAGGTTGCATGTAGTGTCCTTGAAAGAAACGTTATAGAAGATCGCAAAACATCTGGATCTGCGGAAAGGGTGAAATAGTATTTATACCACGAATTCTCATACAACCATCGAGTTTCATCTTTGAATTCAAAAGACTGCAATTCTCTATTAATGCGAGCTTTGCTATGTTAATTAACAAGTTACAAGAGCAAAACTTTAAGCAAAGCTAGCATAGATTTAACTAAGGGTTTCTTTACCCATGGGTTATTATATGTAGAATGTAAACGTGGGAGGAATACCACTGGCACATTGTTGTTTTAGTTCAAGAAATTCGTACACCAAATATTGTATACATAGAGATTTTTCAATCAAGTTAATACGAAAAACCAAAAATTAAAAAAAACGGCCCGGGGGGGGGGGGAGGAGGGTAAAAGAACAATACAAAAAAATAAAAACAAAAAAAACATAAAAAAATAATAAA
>BMAV01024775.1:104663-133355 GCA_019973955.1 Trichonephila inaurata madagascariensis
AACAATACAAAAAAATAAAAACAAAAAAAACATAAAAAAATAATAAATAAATAAAATAAACGAAAGAAATAAAATACAAAGTAAAAAAAAAAACACAAAAACGCACACACACACAAAAAAAACCCGGAAATTTTTTAAAAAAAAAATTAATATTTATAAAAACGAAACATCCATTCACAAAGTAGAAGAATGACATTAAACTTTGCATAGGTATTTCTTTACGTGGATCACAAAATTTATTAAGTTTTCGTAGACCCTGTGAACTGAGCAAACACTTTTCTGTTAAATTCCACGCGGAAGAAGTCACGGGTAACACAGCTAGTTCTTTTCATAAAATCACATGTAGACTTGACTATATTTCATTTTTGTTAATGGTTATTAAATAAGATTTTAATCGAATAATTTTTCATTCTAATTGATATCTATAGACCTAAGACATTGACTCACAAATACAGATTTATTATATGAAAAAAATACCATTTCATTACTTATAGCCTTATACTATTGCAGGTAAATATTAAAAAAATAATAACGAGCAATGAATGCATCATATCAATTAAATTTTACTTTAATCCAAATATACACATTTGCTTATTTGTTCTAACTAATAATAATTATCTTTAAATATTTCAAGTTAAAAAATAAAACTTGAAAGTGAAATATATAACTTATCATATTCTTAACTAAAATTTAGGAACCAAGGTCTTGTGTTTTTCTTTGATTTGTTCTGAAATGCTAAATTTTACACGCGCTTACAAATATGAATTTATGTTAAGCAAATAATTTACTTACATACTCAAAATATTAAGTATTTTTTTGGAATCAATAGAAAAGAGGAATGTTAAGAGATACATTGTTTAAAATTCAATAACCGCAACTTGCACTAAGTTTATATTATTAATTTGCTAATTTTCATTCTACACATAAAATGTTTTAAAAATATGGTGTAATAAATTTTCAATGCTGACTTTAATTTACAAATTTCCTCTAAGATTAATAATGCTTGGAAAAAAATAATTAGACATGCATTCATAAACGAATATTTATACGATTGATTAACGATGCCAGAGTTACATTTAATCTAGTAGTTGCGTGTTGAAGTTTTAGTTAAATATTTAATACCTAAGTTTTATTACAATATAAATGAATAAAAAAAAATATTGAGAACATTTTTTTTTTCAAAATCTTTTTGAGTGAATGATTTACCTTTTGATATATATGCTAAGATAAATTTTGTAAATTTTAATCATTCTCTGTTTTCCTCAGAAGATTATATTTTGCAACAAGTAGAATTTAAAGATTTTTGAATTGGGTATAAATTTTTTTAGTGGTAATTAATGTTCGATGAGATCCATTTGATTCCGATAACGGTGTTTAAGTAAGCAAGTCAAATGCAACTTCGAAACATTTTGATAATTTTTTTATGTAAAATTCACTATTTATTTTTATGTGTTAAATATATGTAGTTTAAAATAGTAAAACTATTCCACGTTTGTTCAATGTTTTAAATTTGATTACTAATATTGTTATATTCTTTCTTAACTCGTGTAAGTAAAATGTACTTTATTTAATTGCCAAAATATCTAAAACATTTTTGCATTTTCTCTTTGAAAAGTAGATATTTTTTTAATTACTTATTTCATTTTAGAAATGTTTCGATATTATTATTGAAGCATTACGCTTTAAATGAAACTTTTTACTCACATTGTAATTTATTGGGCAAAATAAACTCAACTATTGTTAAAATGATGCATGCATGTGATTACAATTTTTCTCAGTCTTATTTTTCATGATTGCCTAAAGCTATTTAAATTGTTAACAAATTTACAACATAGCTTATGAATGCAGAAATTTTCAAAAAGCAAAGACTTACTACAAAACATAGAAACAAAATTAATCGAGGAACATAAATCACAAGATGGATCCCATCAGGAATCACATATAAGCACTCAAAGATAACAAATGTTAGTTATTTGATACGACTATTCCATTATTTTTTAAACAAATAATGTAAGTAGTATTATAAACAGTTAAAGATAATCAATTCCTTAAAAGTAAAAGAAGGAAAACTCTCTCCATACAATAAATTATGAATAGTTTTAATAGGAAAAAATATTAAGGGAATAATTAAATGAATATTTTAATGGAAGACAAATTATAATAGCTCATTGAGAGAAATTAGAGGTATCTGCATCGCAAGTCAAAATTGTTTATTAATAAAGATTGTTTTACTGTATAATTCGAATGTAATATTAATTCTAACTCATTAATTCAAATGTACTACACTTACTAATTAGTTCAATAGTATTGTAAATTATTTTGAATAATTTTAATGCAATCATCAAATAATTATCCTGAAAAATAAATGTAAATGAGAGAAAAGTAGGGGAAATAGAAAGGCCAGGAGCTTGTTACTGTACTACTGAGGTTAATATTTCCTACTATCTAGACCAGTTATACTTAAGTTTTATATCTATTTGTATATATTTATGGATTATATATATATATATAGGCCAATTCTCTACAAGCAATAACATTCGACAAACACATAGACAGCAGGGAAATCATACAATGAAGGACAAAAGAGTAATCGAGATTATATTAAAAAATCTCGTAGAATCTCTACAATGACCTGCATTCAAAACCTTGTCACTGTCTACTGTATTCATCATGTCTGTAATATATATATATATATATATATATATATATATATATATATATATATATAAAGTACTTAACAACACTTCATATAATACAAAGAAACAGAAAATTATGTTCTTCAGATTATCTGAATAAAGTACATAAAGATAATATCTTTGTAGAAAAAAAGTGAATTGCATATAATAATTATATTAAAAAATACAAACATTTGTGAGAATATAATAATAGATTAAGCTAATATTATTCAAATATTTTTATAAATAAATACGTGACCATTCCCTCATGCATTCTTTATTATCATGACTCATTTTTTTAAAATATTTTTGCAAGGAACAAAATAAGTTATTTGTGTTAACTTTACCAATGGCAATAAACTGGAATTATTATATAAGCAATGATGATATAATAAAGCAATATTTTCATTATTTGCATTTATATGTACTTTTACTATAAAAATTGCTTAAGATGTACAGTAAATTATTTTACACTTATTAGTACTGAACAAGGCTAAGATATAGGATTTTATTTTTAAGTAAAACTCTTGCAATGTCTAAACATTTAAAGAAAGTTTCATTCCAATTTTTTTCTCTTGTATTATCATTTGCTAAATGTTTTATGTAATCATAATAATGTAAAAATAATTTGCTTTTTTAACCTCAAAAGTAACAGTTTTTAATTATTTCTTAAGGACAAATTCTATTATCCTTGAATTCATTTTAAGGTTGGACATTATTAAATGGATGACATGGATTTGATAATTTTTAAATTACATAGTACTTATATAAATTGGTCATAGATTGTACAAATGTGAATATAAGCTTTGAAAGCCTTATGATAGATACTATATAGACAATATAATTATTATTTGTTTTAAAAATTCAATATAAAAACTCCTTTCTTAAAATACTCACATTAAACATAATATGTTACGATATACAATTTGAAATCTCTATTAAGAATACAAATAAAAAAACTAGAAATGAAATGAAATAAATTAAAATTTCTCTTCTACATAGTTTCTTTTTATATGAAATACCTTTCTTAGATCATTTAAATTTGAAGCAAGTTTTGGGATTACATTTTTTGTTAAATAAGAATCAATTGATCGCCACAAGTAAATATAAGAAAAGAACTTAACATTCTTAGACCAATGTAACATAAAAATATAAAGCACTAGTTTTCTTTCGAAAAGGATTACAGAACAAAAAAAATGTTTTAGCAGTCATACAACCCTCTCCGAGGAATTGGTGGTTTTTATTCATGCCTTAATGACTGGAGCAAAGAAATATATTCAAGAAAAAGAATATTTATTTTTCAATCAGCAGTATTTTTGACATAAGATAGTATGACGATATGCACTTAAGTTAATTGAATTTGAAGCCAGGGATCATGATTCACGAACATGTACACACTCAGACTTTTAATTTTAAATTCTTGACTTGATGCAGGGAATTTCAAGACATAATATTTTTCAAATAATGTATAATTTTTCGAAGTATAAGAACAGCATTGCTCGATCTGTTAAAGATATTCTGTACTGCAAGTAATGTCATAAACATTTGCATTACCTGGCGTTTTAGCAGTTTTTGATTTACCAAAATTTAGTTTAATATTAACAAGTTAACATACTCTTTTTCAAGATTCTATCAACACTATTTGAGGGATAGTGAATTGATGTTGCCCATTGAAGATACTTAAGAGTTATTGAGTGAGTTCAATCCACTGTTCAAAAGTATTGAAAGTTAAGCTTATCCCTAATTATTAATGTTATTTTCAAAGACAAGAAAAAATTAAGCATGTAAGTACAAAACACTCATTGCTTGTAAAAAAAGCTAAAAACAGACACCCTATTTCTTTTTGTGTTGTTGTTGTTGTTGTGTCACCTGTCTGACATAGTCAGATCGAGGCCCACAAAATTAATCGTGGCAATGGGCTAAATGTACCCCTGTCGTTGTCTTTAGCCTTGAGCACCAAACAGGTGACAGTACGATTTAGCTTGGATTTCTTTTTGTAAAATTAATAATTTATATTGTGTTCAACTTCAGCTTTTATTATTTTTTTATATGAACATTATATATATACATATATATATATATATATATACTTTGTACTTACAGATTTTATTTCACTCTTTACTTTCCTAACTTATAGCCCATGTTAAGGCATTGTTAAGTTAAATAATTATAAGAAATTGATAAAAAAGAAAAAATGTTCCTGTTCTTCAAAATTTTATGTACGACCTGTTTATCATTTAGAGGTTGAAAAAACGGGTGAAGTCTACTTCAAATAATCCACAACAGCAATTTTGTTCAATTCCAATAACTAATTAGTGCGTTTAGAATTAGTGCTAACATGAACTTGTGAAATGCATGTGTTCGCCAATTTTACTATAATATACATGAAGGACACTGCTTTCTATAAAGGTTGCAGCACAATAAAGTACGAATGTTACAAGGATCAAATTTTCAAGAAAGAGAGAAGGTATTGGGACAGGCAAATTATTAGCTTTTAAGCATAATCGAATGAAATACGAGAAAATTTAAGCACCGTGTTTTTCATTCTAAAAGGGCATATGAATGCTGGTTGTTAGAGAAAAAATTGTAATAATATCTTCTACAAAAGAGAAACGGCTACAAGCACAAATTCGGATTTGATAACTTGGCACAGTGTTTAAGTTTGGAAAGGATGTACCAGGTCAGGTGTCATCCTTGTTATTTACCGTGCTTCATAATTAAGAGTTTCATTATCAATAACCCTTATGATTCTTCAGAGAGCGACCTAAAATAAATTAAAATTAAACCTAATTTGAAAAAGGTTTTATCGTGGCACGTCGAGATTAACTCTGGAGCAGTCGCGCGCTCGATAGTAACGTTATTGTTAGCTCGGGGAGTTACCCCAATGCTTTTTTAATAATTATTTTTATTGTACACGATAAAAATCGTAATCCCAGGGAATAGAAAATTAAGAGAAAGTATACTTGCATAATTTTAAAAACTTTTCTAATTTTATTTCATAATTTCAAAAAAAAGTTGAATCAAACTGAACTAAAAAGTTTCAAATGTATGTGACTTTAATAAAGGACATAAATCATAGATAATTTTCACTATAATTACAGGAATCATATCTGCAGGGCCGACTGTGATATTTTGTTCATGTTATTGTAGTTTTATTGTCCTTTGCTATAGACAATTACATCTTAAACATTTCTTGCTTGTGCCTTTTTGAAATGTCTAGTGCCCCACTTGTGGCTTCTTTTACTTTTTGATTGAGTTCTTAAGGCAGCATTTGAAAATCTTACTTCCGACTCAAATGTTTCATGTACATCATTTTTCTCAAATTTACTTACGCTATCATGAATAACCTCCAATATTTCATCAAGTGATCCCCTTAATTGATCAGTTTCTTTTCCGAAATTTCAATTTGTCCAATAGAGATCGCGGATGCCCATTTCGCTTTTATATTTTGTTCATTTAAGTTTATAAATCATAATGTCATATAACACAGCATTCAAACAAATGTCGTTCACAGAGAAAAATGTGGCCTGTTCATGAAAAAATATTTCGGTACAAAAGTTGTAGCTCAGGGAACTCAGTCGACCCAATCACCTTAAGAAATTTAAAAAAAAAAAAAAAAAATTTTGATATTGCCACAAAAGAAGATGTGCAACAAATACATTTCAGTTTCCATGAAGACTGTCATATAAGAGATTACTGACAGTTAACAAACAAAATTTTTTCTCAGAATATAAGATTTCATGGGCCTGGGGTAACTCTCTTGGTTTAAGGCTTAGAATTCCGCATCATTGCTACATGGATGGGGTGTATTACAGCAACTATTATGAGATTATGGAGTAAGGATTCGGGAAAATCTTACTGAATGCTTTGCAGGATAATGCCTTCATCATATTAACCCTTGAGCGGGCACGAGGATGAAAGAGTCACCCAAGGCCTACGAAATCATTAATTCCGGGAAAACCGTTTACTTGTTACCAGTGGCCATGTCAGTATTCTCCTATATGGCAGTCTTCAAAGGGACGAAAGTGTATTTGTTACATATTCCTCTTCTCTTTGGGAATGGCCAATGTTCTTTTACAATCTTAAAGTACTTATTTTGAACGAGTTCTTCAAGAAACCACTTTTATTCCAAAATACTTCCTACAAAATTTTTCTTCAGTGAACGACTTAGAGGTTTTGATTGCTGTACTGAACGAAGCAGTATATCTTTTATAAATGTAAATGAACAGGATTAAAAGAAAGAAGAGGGACATCTGTTTTTGATATCTACTGGATGAAATTGACCAAGCAAGGAAATAACCTGATGGAATAATAAATATTTATCCCGATATCGAAAATACGTTAGAGAAACAAAAAAGTTTGAGTTGAAAGGAAAGTTTTCAAATGCTGCCTAAAAACACTCCACCCAGAAAGATATGAAGCCACTAGACACACTGACCCTCAAAATGTCACAAGCTAGAAAAAGTTCAACGTTCTAATTGCCGATCATCAATGGACAATAAAGCTACAATAACTTGAAAAAAATATGACAAATTTCCCATCAAATTTGATTCATGTAGTGTTAGTGAAAAGTATGTATGTTGTGTACTATTTATTTAAGTCAGACATAGTTGAAACATTTTAGTTCCACCTTGTTGGATTTTTTTCTTAAAGAATCAAAGAAAAATTAAAAAGTCCTTAAAAGAAGGTAGGTATAATTTCTCTAAACTACATTATTCACTCGAATTACGCGATTTTTATTGTGTACAATAAAAATAAGAATAAAAAATAAGGATGGGGGTGAATCAGTCACCCCTCGACCATTAACGTTAGTATCCAGTGCGCGTCTGATCCCGTGTTAACATCCGAGAAGAAAGACATACTGTCAAGTTAGTTTTCCAGGATCATACTGCTATTTCACTAACTTTAAATCAGGAGTTGGATTTTTCGAAACATTACCAGTATCCATACTAATAATTTTATAAGTCTGAACAACTTTCTTAGTCTTCTATGAACAGTCTCCATTTCTCAGATCTTAAGATCTATAGATGAGCCCTATCTTCATTTGCACGACATCTTCCATAACGCAAAACCGTATGTTGAATTGCGTGTCCTGACTTAACTTGACGCTGAGGGAATTCTGAATAACTCATTCTCCATATCTCTCACCTATTAAAAATGTGTGGTCACGCGAGATTCTGAAAGACTGGATCAGTACCATTTTCAGGCACTACGAATGATTAAGTGTTGCGTATACTTGAAGCGACGTGGAATGACTTGTCCGTATCTGTCATCCAAGCTCAGTTCCACTCTATGACTAACCGTATTAGAACCGTTTCAGCTGCTGGAGGTGGTAGCTGTGAGTACTGATATCGGATATTGTGTATATTCCGACTCTCCTGGTTTAAGGTTTAGCATTCAGCATCATTGTTACACAGATGGGGCGGATTACAGCCACTCTTATGAGATTATGGAGTAAGGATTTGGGAGAATCATACTGAATGCTTTGTAGGATAATCCCTTCATCATATTAACTCAAGAGCGGGCATGAGGATGAAAGGGTCACCACAGGCCTACGAAATCATTAATTCCTGAAAAACCGTTTACTTGTTACCAGTGACCATGTCAGTATTCTCCCATATGGCAGTCTTCAAAGGGACGAAAATGCATTTGTTACATATTCCTCTTCTTTTTGGGAATGACCAATGTTTTGGGAATGAAAATGTGTGGTCACGAGGTTCTGAAAGACTGGGTCACCACTACCATTTTCAGGCACAACGAATGATTAAGTGTTGAGTATACTTGCAGCGACGTGAATGACGTGTCCGTATCTGTCATCCAAGCTCAGTTCCATTCTATACCTAACCTTATTAGAACCGTTTCAGCTGCTGGAGGTGGTTGCTGTGAGTACCAATGTCGAATATTGTGTATATTCCTTCAAACTTCCAACAGGTTTCGCCATATTTTCTTCCTACTATGTTGTATATACTTAAAAGTAAATTTTTGTTATTTACATTTCTTCCTTGTTTTGAAATTTTATTGACCAGTAGCGTATTTATGTGTTAATAAATATTAGTATTACGTAACTTTTAACAAATAAATATCTCAAAAGAGCACATAAAACTGCATTTGTTGATTTAGTCAAAATTCACTTAGCTTAGTTTTGACTTCTTTTTTGAAAAGAATTTTCCAAAATAAATTATATTTGAGTCACTAAAGACGACTAAGTGCATTTTCATATAATTAGCATTTGATTGGTGTAATGAAAGCCCGATGAAAAAACTTAAAATATAGATACATTACACATAATCTGATTGTTTTCAAAATAGAAATGCACATTTTCATTTGGTATTACTTTTTTAATCTTGAAAAATTGAGAAATACTGCTGTTTTTATAAAATAAAGTTAAGTAATTACTTTTATTCGAAAAGTGTTTGCTTTTTGCAACGGAATTAAAATTACTTATGAGCGAAGACATATATAAAAAACGATTATTCTCTATGTGAATAGGGTTGCGACTATAATATATTTTAGTGTTTACTGCACCTATTTTAACTTGGCATTTCTAAGGTACGAGTAATTATGAATCTATAGCACTTTGATAAATGGAACTCGCGTTACATAACCAGAAAGTAATTAAAATTTCATAGAAACAAAACTTGATATACATGCATAATTTTTATGTGTTTTTACTAGGAAAATCATGTATTTTATAAGTATATAACATATGTTTTTTTTTCCTTGTAGAATAGAATTTTAATTTTAATAAAAAAGCATGGTACAGCATTTTCTCTCATTTTTGCATCATGTTTTATCATATTTCAATTTTCTTCTACAGATTAACTATCAGGGGGAAATGTCTAAAAATATTTGTGACTATGCAATTTCACCGGAAAAGTTTACATTAAACTCCTGTTATATCCTTACATCCTACAACAAATCCTTATATATATTATATTTTAAGTTTCCATTCTATACTTATACTGAGTATATGGAAATTTTTTCTAAAGTTTAATATTTAATAGCAAAACTTTCTTTTTCAACATTCAAACTTTAGAGAATGTAATTTAAAATTTTCTATTGGTTATCTTTGAATACAAGCAAGAGAGTCAAAAGACTACAAGCAAGAGAGCTCTAAAATTACTATATACAGAATTTATTCTTATCTTTTTACAATAATAACAAAATATCTAAAGATAAATTCAGTATTACGTTTACATTTTCTTGAAAGAAATTAAGCAAGAGACGACGCAAGTTAAGCTTAGTTAACATTAATGCAATGCCTATTTTTGTACGTAGCGTGTTAGTGTTCTTCTGATTAATTACCATTCACAAAACCAAATATTTTAAAAACTGAAACTTCTTTCTGTCTATAAGTGCTAATTATTCAGTTGCAACGAAGTAATTAGTGTTGTCAAGTCTTTCTGTGCTATTCTGGCTGAATTCTAGGGTAGTAGATATTTTTATTTCCAAAGCAGAAGGCGAATGATGAACACAGTTCTGTCACCAGGTAAAGATACACAACAAAAAAAGGTAAACAGATTAACAATGAAACAAGAAAAATAGGAGCAATGAATATGTAACAAAACAACAAACAAAATCAGGTGTTAAATTAAATAAAAGTTTTCTAATTTTCCAATAGGAGGAAATGGAATATTTCTTCAATGGTGAACAGTAAGAAAAGTGATCCGCAGCTATCACTAGGTTGCCGTGGCATAGAGGACAAGCAGGGTGGTTAACTATCTTCAGTCGATACAAATGACGAAGAAAGTATTTAAGAGAGTGTAGATCCATTTTTTCAATAATTTAGATATGGCAGTACTAACTGTTTTTCTTAAACTTATTTATTTCATGCAGTATTAAGTGAGATTTTCTTTTTATTTTCGAATTTTAAAATCATAAAAAAAATAAAATTTACTTAATGAAGGAAATAAATTTTTCACATAAACATTGCAGCAGCATGAGGGCCACGCATGCTTAGTGGTTAAGGTAACGTTCTCGTGGCCGGTGTGTCATCGGTGTGAGTTCGAGCCAAGTACCGCAAAAGGCATGCCGTGAAAGGGTGCGATACACGTTAAATCTGCCGAGGCTCAAATATCCTCCCGTTGAAATAGTGTTAAAGTTAGGAGAAAGGGATGCCAGCGCATTTGTCGTCCTTGTCACTTGACCATGGTTCCAAACTCTCAATGTCCGTCGCAAAAAGTCCATAAGTAGCTAAAGTAATATTGAGTAGTTGGAAGTTAATATTCACTCACTCGCTGCAGCATGAGGGATATGGGCGAAAACCTTTAAATTTTTAATCAAATGGATAGAACGATAATTCCGTTGACATCCAATGCTTAAAACTTCCCCATGACGCTAATGTCAAGAATTTGAAACGAAAATATCCATTCGAGACGGCGGTACGACCTTAATCATTCGAGATGATGAGCCTTCATGAGACTTAAACTTCGTGCTCAGGATTTGAAAAAAGCAACGCCAACTATGAGTTTGCGACGGTGCCACTCAACTACCAAAGACATCTAAAACAAGAATAAAATCCTGCATTAGCAATTTAAAAAGTATATTTCAACATCACACCATGGACTATACATTTTGCAAACTCCAAAAACCTTCTTAAATTTTTGATTTATAGTGTAGAAAAATATCTATATTCACCTTTGCATTTCTTCAAGGTTTATTTTAAGTTCATTAAAAATTTCTTATGGATCTAAATCTAATATGTTTAATAATAACTCTTTATATTCCTTTTTTAAGCTCTTGGTAACAATAATCATGATGTTTCCATATATTTATATGTTCCTTGTAAGTATATATTTAATTAAGTTGTTAGCAAGAATGATTGTTACTGAAATATATAGCACATATAAATTATTAGAGAAATTATTTTTATGTGTATACGTGTAATTATAACCACTGAGAATAATTTCATAGATTTTAAAACAGTAAACAAGATAGTAAAAGTCAGAAGCATGATAGACACAGGAGTATAATAGCAAAGAAAAAATAGTTTTGTATTTGTTACGCATCCGTAGAAACACATATTGTACAGTTAACACGTAATTTAAGTCGAGAAAGCATTCCCCTAAATTTGCCTTAAACACTGGGTTACAAGGAAGATGAAATAGTGTGCTAACACTAAAGTGAAAAACAGTTTGTTTCTAGATCTATTAAATATTAAAAGCATAAATTTAGAAGAAGAATACTGAAAATGTTTAACATTGATACCAATACCAGATACCAAGCAATATATATATATATATATATATATATATAATCATCCAAATACTTAAGGCAGAAAATTAAATATCTGAATAAAATAGTAGAAATCAAACTCGACAATTTAAAGCCCAACACTTCAATAAAGGAAATTTCGCACCTTAACAGAACAATAATAGAGCAGTAAAACGTATAAAGAAAAAAACTATAAAATACTTAGAACCACATAATAAATTTACCTATAGAATCAATTGAACAAAACAAGTTTAAAAAAAAACAAACAGTTTTTGAAGGAACAAACCAAAAAAAAAAAAAAAAAAAAGAATTCAAACCGAGGCCAGAAATGAAATAAAGAAAAATGAAAATTACCACCTGTGGCACCATTTTGTAAATATAAGGAGGAAAAAATTAAAAACCCATAAAAACTTTCTAACTAGACAAAAGTAATAAACTAAACCGATAATAAGAACATGATAGTAAAATATGTCAAGAAAAAAAGTAAAAGAAAAAAGTTCATTAAAAAGTTCTCAGATTATGACCAAATATCACAAGTGGAAGAGTTGTTAATCTTGTTCAAAACGATGTGATGAAAGCTGATCAATATAATAAAGGGCACCCACAAACTTTTAAAGACATGGATAGTGTATTCAACAGCAGATGTTAACTGACCTGGTAAGATACCTTGCACATCAAGTACCTTGAATTTCTACAGGTCGGTCAACGTCAACACGACAGCTAATTTTCTTTAAATGGCTGTAAAACCAAACATCCCGGAATTTCTTTTCCAAACTGATGAACATTTGTGTTTTTCAGGGCCTATACTATTAAATCAGGGTTATTTAATCTTAATCTAATAACATGATAATTGAAATAAAATTTTTAAAATGTTCAAATTGTTTTGGGGTGTGTGCCATAATTTATTTTTAAATATATTATTACTTTTAATTTACATTTCAATAAAAAAAATGCTACCTAGTAGAATGTTTTTAACTAAACCGATTTAAAAAAAAATTCAGTCCATAAATCAATTTTGGTGGTAACCTATCCAGACTTTTTAGCAGCAAAATACTGCTTGTAGACAGTTTAATTATAACTACCCTCAACGCCTCAGCTCAATGATATACATCTGATAGTGAATTTATTTTATTATACATATATATTATTATTAATTTTTACAGTCAATTTGTTCTCAAGAATCTCAGAATAACACTGTTATCTCTCTTCGTGATTTATCAAGAAACAGTAAACCTATTTTATCTAATTCGGCATCATCATCATAATATTTTGGTAGATCACATACATTTCCGGAAAGGATCTTGATAGGTAACACCAATTTTCTGTTTATTTTTTCATTTGTTTTTATCCAACTTTTATCTTAACTTATCTTTATTTGGAATGAAAAATCTACGCAGTAATGATTTTATGTGATGGCACAAATACTTGAAGATCTGCTTATAATTAATGTATTAAGGCATTCTAATAGTTTTAGTTACAGATTTTCTATCATGTATTAATTCAACAAGTACTCTTTAAAAATTCGTGATGAAAACACTAATGATATTTCTTACAGTTATTCTTTTAAGAACTTTGCTTTTTCTCCCCAACGAATTAGATGTTTTCCCTTAATGTTTCTTAAAATTATCTTTCCTGTTTGATTAAAGGATTCCAGAGGTGTATCAAGTCAAAATTAATCAAGAAACTCTTCTATTTATTCATTCGAGGAAACGTTTTCACCTATCAACATTCTTTGAGTGACCGAAACAAAACATTGACCAAATGTGCTAAATTTAGATCTAAATTTTACTGTTACCCAGTAAAATTTCTTGAATCTTTTTTGCTACACTCATTGATGTAACCTTAAATTGTCCAGGAGAAGATTACAATAGATCGCAATAGAATGCCTAGAGAACCTATATGAAGTTAAATCAGCTCCAAAAGTTCACATTAATATTCTATATTAAATATATGGTGGTCATGAATAATAGTTACTTACACCTATGAATCCTCCTCAAAATATAATGGAAAATTTTCAAACCGATATCCTAAATTTTTGTCTCTTCAATTGGGTAATTTCAAGTTGTGTACTATATTCCATTTCGAACTGCTTTATTTAACAATCATATTGATACATCCAAGTTCTGTCTCAAGTTAAAATTTGTTTCGATCTTCTCGGTTTAGCTTAAAAAGGATAAAAAAGTCTTTATTTCTTTTCTGTTACCTTTCACTTTCTTATTATCAACGACTTTAATAAGTTTTTTTGCATTTCTCATGTTGAACACAGAAATGTATTATTTTTTCTAGGTTAAAAATGTTTTATTTTCCTAGCAAATTTATTCCAACAAAGTATTTGGTTCATTTCGCTTGCAGTTTTTTGTCCAGCTGAGTTTTTCATGTACTTCTATTTAACTATAGACACATGAAAAACGTAAGCATTCCATGTTGCCCTTGTAATATTCTATCAATTTTATGACATTTATTAAATGATAAATATTTTTCATGAAGTTCTTTTCATTCCTGAAAAGGTTCATGAATTTGTTCAAGCTTGATAAACACGCAAAACAATTTTCGGGTTATAATTGGAAATATTTTTCCTCCAAACCTCTTCTAAATCACCCTTACAGTTTTTATTAACTCTCCAATACATTGTCTTTGCACAACACTGTTATACTCTTAGTTTTTACGTAAGACTTGAATTTGCTTTATTTTTTCTTATATCTTTCTTTCATTCTCTCTTGTCCAGGAAAAAATCTTTTTTCGTCTTTAACATCAATTTTCCTTCAAATATATTGTCCTTCTACAAGAGATTCGATTTCATTACCTACATCAGGGGTGAGCAGACTTTTACATGAAATGGTCTTCTTTTAGTATTTTCAAGGTGTTGCGGTCTGCATTGTGACGTAGATGTGATGAGCAAATAAAAAAAAGTCCAACAATATTTGTATTATAACAATAACTGTCCATAATCTGCCAATAGAAATAAAAACAAAATATTTGTATTGTAACAATGATACATACAGAATATGTGCATTTACCTACATAACTACAGTATAAAAGCTTACTCTCTTAAAACTACATTTTAAGCAAAACGCACATAATAATTATCCCCATAAATTTAATGATATCAAATGATGCATTTTCAAACAATTCACAATACATCAAAATAAATCATTTTCACTTAAAATTAGTTCTCGTAGCTATAGTTTCAGTAGAAGACTTAGTCTTCATATTATCCACCCCAATCTTGAATACCACGGTATATAATTACTAACTGCTAATCTTGCATTGGATTCTAGGTGGACGTCTTTGAAACGGGAATGATAAGTGGTATTAATTATATTCTTCGTTGAAAATGTAGATTCACACAGATAGGTAGAGCGAAAGAATGATTCTAAATGAATTGCAGCTTTTTTAAAATTGGGATACTTTACTTCGTCTATTAGATTTCAAAGTTTATTCTTTACAAATTACGTCATTTTGAAAGAGAAAGTTTCGTTTTCCTTAGTTATATTTTTCACATCAGCATTGCTAAATGGGGGTAACCCATGAATGCAACTTTTGATTTTAGTCTAGTAAATTCTTGAAAACGCATCTCGAATTTTGGGTTGCAGTTTTATTCACGGGTGTTTCCATTATCTTGATAACCACCTGTGATTCTTTCAGTATGCGCGTCTAAGGTCTTATGTGATGGCGGTTACCCCAAAATGTCTTGGCGGTTCACTGGTCGATCGCAATCGACTTAATGCCCACCCCGGAACAACATGATCTTCAGTAGCAGCTTTAAAAAGTTTCATCCCTAAGTAATGTCAAAGAGTACCACATTTGTCTCAATAAACACTTTGAAAAAATCCCAAAAATTACTTATTTCAATGGTCGTTTAATTATAGCAAATGGAAAATAATTGTTAGAATTATAGACCTTCAGGATAGAGATACTTTTATTCAGATTAAGCTTTGAGCAACCACGCAAAAATTGAACGATTCAAATGCATGGGAACCTTTCAGGAATTCAGTGAAAAATAGAATAATATTAGAATTCATATTTACCGATGAAGCTTTTCTTTAAGAGTGAAAGATCCTTTTAAAAATAAAGAAATCTATTCAAAGAGAAACACTCAAACTTATCTGCTAAATCTCCTGTTTTTCGAAATGCTACACGTTAACGCATTTTTATTGGATTCCTATTATAGTGATTTAAATTTAAAGTTTTTCATTTGTTAATTGTATGAAATGGGAAAGATCAATGGAATATAAAAATAAATATTTAACAAAGAATGAAATGACATGCATCTAAGTAAGTTTTTTTCCCCGCACTTTAATCTATAAACAACGAGCAAATAATTTTCAATACTTTAATGGAAACTAGAAATTTAGCTATACAAATTCTCAAAAGTAAATTATTTTTATTTTAATTTATCAGCTTTCCCATTTCATTTCTGATTTTTTTTTTTTTTTGCTTTTTCTCCTCAACGAAGAAATATAAAGACTGTATAAACCCGCAAGATATATAAACATAACATTAAAGAATATATTTTCACTTTTACTTTAGTTATTATGATTAGTTATGCAGAACAATTTCCTAAAAAACAACAGGAAATGAGTTCCTTTTACACAAACTCATATAAGATTTGTATTCTAGTCACGTGGAGCTCTAGAGAAATTTCCAAAAAGCGTACTCTAAAAAGACCTATCTTTTCTTTCTGAATTCAGCCTTAAAACCTGAAATCAGATATTCGTAAAAGCCACGTTTCGTTTGCTGGAAACCAAAATATTAGTATCAAATAGTACAAAGCTACTTCCCTGTAGCATTTGGCATCAAAGAGTATGATCCACTCTGCTTCATGCTATTTATAAAACAAGTACAGTAAATGGAAAACAGGAAGAGGCTTCTTAGATCTCTATACGAAAGAATGTCCTTCGAAGTATTCAAAAAGACCATTTTATAAGCCTCCAGAATGTTCATCCCGAATAAAATGTAACCTGATAATTCATGATGAAAAATGCTTTTACACCAATAAATTGTCTTAATAACAGTAAGTAACTCATTGTTAAAAAATAAAAGAAAAAATAAAGTAAATAATGGTATTACTTGTAACTTTATTTTTCGTTAGTACTTCAGTTTAATTCTTCTATTATTTTTTTAGTTATATCTTTTTATGTTTTTGTTCAGTAATAATTTTAATAATTACAGAAGTACTCGAAATAAAATAGTATCGAAAAATTATTGACATAAAGAGCAATATTAATATAGGAATATCTTATGTGTTTGAAATCTACAATCTTATTCTTTAAGAAAATCAATCATCTCTCAATGAATTGCATTAGTTCAATTGAAATGTATCAATGATTACATGTAAAAATTATTATTTGCCTCTGAAGATAATGATTGAAATATTTTATTCGTACAATTTCAAATATGGTGTAAACTGAAATTAAGTTGAAAATTATTCCACTTATTTGAATACCTGATTTTAATTCCACCATGAATTTAATAAAATAGTTTTCGGGAGACATTTGGCGGTAGAAACGATCTACCCATATCTAATACAAAATCTTAATTGGTAAATATCCATATACCAATTTATACTTTTCCTTAGTTCCATATACTAATTCAGAACATGTATTGATTACTAGTCTTGTGAATGCATTATATTAATATAAATTTAATTCAAACTTCTATATAATTCTCTGGAGCATACTGGGCTGTGTTATTTATTAAATTTGCTTCACATGTACATTTTTTTATGTTTCTAGTTTTGTTATATATTCTATAAGCCTATTCGCGTCTTATGAACTAACTGAATGTTACATATTTTATTGCATGAGTCATTTAAAGTTGTATGCTACCCACTTTCACAAAAATGATTCAATATATTCAATTATTCTTAATTAATTCATAATACTTAAGTTCATAAGACCACAAAACGTTTAAATTCTTTTTTTGCTAAACTCAATGTACATGATGTCATAAGAAAGCTCCAAATTTATATCGTAGCTGTGACAAAGTGAGTGAGTGAGTAAATGTATGTTAACGTCGCCTTGTTAGGCTGCATGAGGGCTTTGGGCGATGTACCTCGTAATTTTGAACCATGGTCAAGTGACGAGAGCGACACTTGAGCTGGCACCCCCTCTCCTAACTACTACACCACACCAACGGGAGGACGTTTGAGCCTTCGATAGATTTAACGTGCATCGCTTCCCTACACGGTGGGTCTTTAGTGGTACTGGGCTCGAACTCATAACATGCCAACCACGATCCGATACCTTGTGTGACCACTAGGCTCGTAGCCTTATTGTAGCTGTGACAAAACTTGATGTCTTAGAACTATAATGATAAACACAAAAATGTTCATGCTACTGATACACTTGGCGCGGCGTTAGTAAATACTTCTGTTCTCAGCCGTATCAATACAATCCAGACTATCACAAAATCTCGTTTTGTAATATCATTAAATAAAACATTTGTTATATTCAAACAAATGATAACTTCCATACTTTGATATTCATTTTATAAATCATCTTCATGGAAATTAAAAAAAAAAAAAAAATCCTTTACAAACTTTATATTTTTAAAGTACTTGCATTAAGTTGTTCATCCTGCTTCCTAAGTGAAATACTTTTAAAAACATTTCATTTTGTCCAACCCCTTCTTTAGTCATAATTTTTTTTATATATTTTAAGTAATAAAAAAATCACGCTTATGAAACGAACACATAAGGACTTATTTCAAAATAAGAAGCACTATTTTGTTTGAAACTCAATGTAACAATAAGAGAAGCAAAATTTCCATGTGGTTTTCAAAAACTTGTATTGCAGAGATGATTACATTGAATAGTTATAAGACTTCTCAAAGCGCGCGAATAAAATAAATATTTACGAATAAGATTTTATATAAACGCCGATCTATATATTAGTTACCAATATATCAAGCGGCGTGCTTCGGTTAAGATCGGAATTAAACCTTATATCTATTATAAATTTTTAGAAGTATTTTATCGGATAGAAAATAACCCATTCCTTGTAAGAAATTGAACATAATTTAAATATCAAGGTGAGTAAATTAGAGAGAAATATATATTTTTATCTCTTTTGATTCCGTATTTTACACAATGCAAATAAAACTTCTCCAGTCTAATTTATCGATATTATTGAAACAGTTCTTTAATACGAATTATCTGTTTCAAAAAGAGTTGCAGAGAAATATTTGCTTACTATTATTGTAAAGTGAATGTCTCAAGATTTTTCTTGGTAGCTTATAAAAATCACTTGGAAAACGTTGCAATGTGATCTGATTAAAACAATCAAGAATATAGTTATATTTTATAGAAAAATCAAAAAGATACTTTTTTCAGAAAAAAAATACTTTTTGTAAGAATTTGCAATTATATATCAACCATATATAAAATTATAATTTATGAACTATATACTAATTTTATATTACAAAGTCCAGAAATTATAATGTGCATGCAAATTTAAACTGATATTCACTCAATGTGCCCTTTTAGAAATACAGAAGATTTGTTATTCTATTTGAAGAATTTGCCTTATAACTGGCAAATGGCACGCATAATCACATATTTATATGGTTATAATTCAAGAAATATTAATTTTATATTACAAATTACAGAAATTTTAATTTGCATGTAATTTTAAACTAATATTCACTTAATGTGTACTTTTAGATATACCGATTATTTTTTTTCTGTTTGAAGAAGTTGCATTCATAAATGTAAGTTATATTAAGAAAAGTATTGTAGCGGGTCTTTTCATAAGAATAATTTCAGTTTTAAATTTAAGAGCAATAATATCAGAAAAAAAAGGGAAATAAATTTAGTGCTTTTTATTTGCAATGTATTTTGATAGTTGTGCCTTGTATTACTCACAGTCCTCGGATAATATATTGCTTACACTATTTCTTCGAAATTTCTTACTCTGTCATATTATTTATAGTTTAAACAACATTATTTCTATCAAATATTGAAAAGTTTTCATTTCTTAGAATGTATTTTTCTATATTCATAAGCAAAACTTTTCTACACTAGATCATAGCTAATGGATTTTGCATAGTCTGGTCTTATGCATTCAGTTTATGTAACAGTTAATTATTTATTTTTATGTTTCGTTCCAGATATATCATCTTATTAACATTTAAAAATTAAAGTAAGCCTTTGTAATTATCATTGTAAGAAAATATTCAAAACATTCTCTACGTAATTTATGCTCCTTTCTCGACGCTTATATAACTATCCCTAATAGAAATATGTGTGTCTTAAATGCAATTAAAAGAACAATAACAATTTAATAACGGCACACAATAAATAAATCAATTTTCGTAATTTACAGCTTATTGTTATCTGAAGTTTTTGCTCAGTTGTTTATCTTATCCAACTTCTCACCGAGATAGGAAATAAATTTCGTCCAAGACTTATACGCTTGCTTCTGAAAGCAATAAATCATTACAGAAAAAATAACTTCTGTTTATTCCAAAACATGAACAAGAATATAGAAAAGAAGATAAAATCTCTTTATTAGCTGCCCGTTCCCAAAACAAAGTCACACCTCATTAAACAAAGCACAGGAAGACAGAAGCAGTAAAACGGAAGTCATTATATTCGAAGTATCAACAATACCGCTATGTGTTCTACTAATTCATCGCCAAGAAATGTCCACAAGGGGAGCCAACAACTTCTCTACTTTCTAATTACATCATTAGAATGTAAGCCAACAGAACAATTAGTTTTTTTATTGAGGCAGATATTGCTTGTCAATTCAAATAAATAGACAAATTATTTAAATTCGAGCACATGTGGTATGTTTTGTACTTCATGCGATAGGTAAAATGTGATAATCGATTAAATAATTTTAAAGTAAAATATGTAGAAATATGTTCGTGTAGATGTTTATAGATTAAACAAATACTATCAACAAGCATCGCGTTCTGCTGATAATATATTTATATGTATTAGGTTTACAGGAATTCTAATATTCATTAGTCTAATATATATCAATATAACGAACGTATGATGAGATATAGAGAATCAAGAATGTTTTAAAAGCGTTCGTTTTTGAAGGTGTGTCAATTATATCACCCGATTTGTCATAATTTATTTCCTGGGAAACCACAAAAATGTGGATTGCAGTTAGTTCTATAAGCGTCAGATTTTTCGCGCGCGCGTGCGCGATTCCCTCAGCCTCACTATTTCATTTAAGATTTATTTCTCCTTTATTGTTTATTTTTATAAAGCTTCTTTCTTCATGTCATTGTTTTGAAATTTGTCTTCCGGTTACACTTATATTAATAATTTCCAGCATGCTCATTTGATTATGGTCATGAACTATTGGCTGACATTGCCGAGTTGCAGATTAAAGTCCCATTTCCACTAAAGTCACACCGTATAGAAGGAATGATGGGAATTAAATCTGTAGAGGCCCAAAGTCTTCTCATTGGTATGGTATGGAAATTAAGAAAGGGAGGTGCCAGCTCTGATATCGTCCTCTTTATTTGACCGTGGTCTGAAGCTACGAGTTCCATCGCTAAAAAACCCTCTTGTGGTTTCAGAGTGCAACATAAATCACAATCAAACAAATCAAATGAAAACACTTTTCAAGTTAATGTTATCTTTTGACATTTATGCGATCTTCAATTTTTTTTGATAAAACATTGCTTTTCCCTTTAATAAATTTCCATAATGGCTTGAATAGATTGAAGATATTCATAAAAAGGCATTTGTTCTGAATTTCAGGATTATTTTTCTAAAATTTGTTTCTAGACAAGTCATGTAGTTATTTCTATTCATAATTACATTTTAGGGGGGGAGTTTTAGCCTATATATAATAAATAATAATGTTTTATTACCTCTAGTATTCCCAACGAGAGTTTTTTACAATATTAGAACAATATTATTGTTATAATATTGCAAATAGTATTGTTCTTTTGCCTCTTAGATTCTTTTAAACACACACACACACACACATATATATATATAGTACAAAAGATATTTTTTTAAAAACATTTAAGATATGTTTTACTCTACAGTTTCTTCTAATCACCCTTTTTTTCTTTCATTTTGATGAAAAAAATATATATATGTATATATATAATCAATAAATATATACAAAGAGCTATAAAACCTAAGTATAACTAGTCAAGATTGTAGAAAGTATAAGCATCAGTAGTACAATAACAAATTCCTGGCCTAAGAAACCAATATTTCAGGTTTAAACAAGTTTTAGGGTAAACCAACCTTCATCTGTAACTTGCCTATATTACTGAGCCATAGAGAGATGAAAGAATAATATTAGGAGAACTATACATATTACAAATAAAATACACTATACCATTAAAATATAAAAATAAACTACAGTATTATTAATTACAGTATTACTAGTATTATATATTTAAAGATGATGCAATAAAGTAAGTAGTAAGACTTACTTCGTGAGTATAGCAACATGTTATGTTGCCCGCCAGATACAACATGAGTGAAAGCAGTACCGCATAAAAGTAAAATTAGTAAAATATGGTAGAATATTATTATATATATATATATATATATATTGTTACAGTGATCCGGGTTCGAGGATTTTATGCAAAACAATAGCAAATAAAATAAACAGTTCTTTATGAGCGATGTGAAATTATTATCAAAAATCCAATCCTTTATAAATTCAGGATTAAACAGAAATATTCACAGAGTAAATACACGAAGGTCCTTTCACCTTCAACAGCAATCAAACACAATAATGAGTGTTTAAAAAAACACGTAAGTAAAAGATTATTCACAAGCACAGCCGAGCTAATTGCTAGTCAAAACAATGCTCACTACTCGCTGGTTTAATCAAGACTGACCCCCTTGTTCCGGCGATCATGTCTATTTATATCGCGGCAGAAACTCCCAGAAATATAACTGCTCGTGCCATAGAACGTGACGTTAGTTTGACCTCTCCACAGATTTATAGAAGAATCCAGAGGGTTCTGAACTCGCCAACATGGTCGCCAATGACGCCAAAATGGTCGCCAAATTGGACGCCAACTTGGTGGCCAAAAATGATGCCAACTTTTCTCTAGCTCCAAGATTTCGCCAAGTTCTCATTGAATCGCCATTAAACGTAAGGGGCGGCATTGCTTGTGAATAGTAAAATTGTAACATAAGAAAAATATAACATAGAATAATTTAAATGTATTAAACATCCAAATATATATATATATACAAATAATTTATATTTTTTACACAAAATTCGTAACAGTGCATATATATATATATATGTACATGTACAATTAAAAAACCAGAAATATTGATATAAAATTTTATGGAAAATAAAAGACTTCAAGACATAAACAAGGATATTTAAATAAAATATAATATTATTCATTTATTAAATATATGGCGTCATCTATTGAATAGCTGTATAATTAACTAAAAAATGCTATTATTAACACATATTGTCCTTTCACTGAGAACTATCAGGAATATAATTGTAAAGAAAGTTAGCAGGATATCCTTGTTCAATACATTGTTGAATAAAATTATTAAAATTTAAATGTATATCAGATTTTACACTAACTAATACATCATTACGATGGTTATAGTTAAAAATAATATTTTTATATATAGAGATAGATAACTTTGACTTCCAGTATGGTACTTGAAGAATGCTAATATTAAAAGCATCTCTTTTATCAAAAATATTACTATGAATTTATAATCCTTAATATATAATGATACATCGAAGTAATTAGTCTTAATTGGATTTTGATGAATTTTAACTAGGTTTAAGTAATCAGGATAAAAATTAATATTGGGTATATATATATATATATAATATAATATAATATATAACAATGCATATATTGTTGAAATGACCTTTTGTGATCAGTATAATGAAAACGCAGGACACTAGAACGGTGATGTACATGCCAATATCAAATATCAGCACTATGTCTTGAGTGGTGCAAGAAATCACAATACGAAAATGCGTGGAATACGTGATCTTAGTACCAAGGGAACTGTAAAAGAAGGATGATGTACAAAATGCCAGACACCTTGTAAGTAAAAGTGAAATCTGGTGTATATAATATCTTCAAGAAACCTTCAGGATGCCTTTAAACGAAGTACATTGATGAACAGATTTCAAAAATGGTGTATTTTGAAAAGTACTCCACAAGAACTGGAAATTGACGAACGTATACTTTCAGGAGTATGGAAATCCTTCCAAAGAACATGTACAGTTGTAAGAAAGAATGTAGTGATGGTAGGTCGAGGGAAGCTATTGGAAATGTTGATCGATATATCGTTTTCCAGGCGTAATGAAAATGGAAACAGATATCGGGCGACATAAATTTGCATTTCTTATGGCAATTGCAAGACAAGTATTACGATTTACAGTGGTCAGAAGTCTGCATAAATGTGGCATATTTTGCCGTCATGCAAAACCCTGCGTACCATTAACAGCTGCTCATCTGTGACAACGTTTGTATTGATTTAAAAAACACAAAGAATTAACATCTTAACAGTAGAGTCACGTTCTGTTTACTGTTCAACCTGAGAAACGATTCTCAGCACTGATATTTGAAGTAATTACGTTCCAGAATAAATGAGTTCGCTGTGTCTGTGTAGTAGGTTCGAAAACCTGCTCTATATATTAGAAGGGCTTGGTATACAAAAATGTTGCAAAATTACATAATTTTAGAATTGAAGCAATGTCATGATATCATGGGCATTGGATATAAGCTAGGTGGTGGTCCTTCATGCATCAATCTCATGTCTTCGGCTTAGAGTCCCTTTAGCGTAGTGAAAAAACACAAGTACTACATAGTAAGCATTTTCATCAACCTAATAAACGAAGTTCTCGGATTGTATTGTTTCACTACTTAAGTGAAAATGCGCCTCATTTTCTGATGATACTAGTATTTTCATCTTATGCGATGAAGAAATTAAATAGCAAAATCAACACATCGTTGCTCGTGTCTAAGTTGCTGCATTTGGATGCGCTGTAATCGATTATGAGACACCATTGGAACTGAGCACTGGAAGAACCCCAGGGAGCTCTGGTTTTTAATTCATACAAAATGTGCCATGATATGCAAATGATTCACATCAATCATACTATCTCCTTAAACAAAAACTTCCGAGAAGGAACAGATGATCATCTGGATCACGATCTAGCACATGTGCTTTCAGTTTCTTCCGTTTTCATTAAATCAATAAGTACACTCATGGACAAAAAATTAGTGCACCAAGAAATACTTGCGGGATCGTAACGAAACTCGGCATAAGGTAGATGTCGGGGAGATATGCAAATGTGTAGAAATGCAGAATGATTGCGCATTAAGTATAGCCGATAGAGGGCCTTTAACGTCATTCTCCGTGGAGTATAAAACAGGTAACCAAAGTTTGTTTGAGTGTGCTGAATCGTTGACAAAGCAAAAGCTGGGGTAGACATGACATTACGATATATCTGGGATTTTCGAAGACAATAGCTGTCGCAGTTTGAGGGTGGGGGGAATCATCTGCATGATGGAAGCTGGATGGTCAGCTAGGCGAGTAGCTCGTCAATTAGGCCGCTCTGATTGTGTTGTGAGGAGGTGTTGGGACCATTGCATCCGAGAGATGTCATTTACACCAAAATCTATCTCAGGACCCCCTCCACAGACCAGTCATCCAGAAGACCGCACATTGTAAGAACTGCAAGCGTACGACCAACTGCTTCATCGGCCGCCATTCAAGCACAGGTAGCACCTTCTCTAGGAGCCCCTGTGTCTTCTCGAGCCATACGATGGCGTCTGACTGAAGGACATTTGGGATCGCGGCACCCATTACATGTGCTGCCCTTGACACCTACCTATCGACGCCTCGTTTGCAATGGTGCCGCTCACGAAGGAATTGGACTGCAGCGGAATAGAACCAGGTCGTCTTTAGCAAGTAATCCAGATTCAATTTCAGCTGTGATGACAATCTTGTAAGTGTGTGGAGACCCCTATGGTGAACGCCTCAGTCTTGCGTTTGCTTTCGGTCTCACATGGCAAAGGTGTCAAAAGAGTATCTCTACACTGTTACTACCCTTCCTTGGCCTGCCCAATCCCCAGATTCGTCTCCAATCCAGTATATCTGAGATCATTTGGGACCGCGAGTTGGGCATCCCACGAGTTTGGACGAACTAGAGGCAAGGTTACAGCAAATATGGAACGAAATGTGTCATGACATCATACAGAACTTGTATGCCTCAATGCATGATCGTATCACATAGTGCATTCGCGCTAGAGGGGGTTCAACAGGGTATTAAAACCTTATTTCATTAACCATTAAATTTACATAAAATAGAAATGTTCAATAATAATAAGAAAAACACTTTTAATTCATTTAAACATGATAACTTTTTTTAGGAAAGACACATATGTTTCATAAGTATATTGATCACTTTTGTAAATTTTGATTAATTATTTTTCAAGTCCTCCTCACAATATGATCCATGATTCAGCTAGTCAGTAGTCTATGTAGGAATTATGAATGTTTTTGTCTCTAACAGTTTGTGTGTTGTGAAAATCTGGAGAATAAAGCTCTACCTTAGATCCCTTGGCTGAAGGAGATTATATTAGGAAAGTCTAAGCGTTGCCTTTTAAAAAATCAAAGTCAATTTAAGTCCCACAATTTGAACTTTCTGACAGTCATTCTGAATTTTTTTTCCTTACAAAATCCAATATTTTACACAAAAATGAAATAAGTACTATCTTCTTGAACCGTGATAATATTCAAGAATTTGCAATGAATACTTTAGACTACGATCACAGATTTGCATCATTGCTCTGATTTTCATTTCTTCAAATACTTCTGAGAGTTTTAATTTCTAATATATTTTTTTCATAACTGATATTATTTTAAATCTTATAACTTGGTTAATTTATCTATCATTTATGTTTAAATTAAATTTTTTATATACCTTTGATCAGGTATTTCCATGTCAGAATACAAAAATCAGAAAAGGGAAGCTTGGTGTCATAAAAATAGCTTAAGTACAATTATTTGATTTCCAGTAAGAAAATCCTTCTTATATATTTCATAGGTTATATTCTTATTTTATTTTTCATTCTACTTATCTACTTCCTTTACAATATTAATTTTTTATACATATTTTAAACTAATTCTTAACGTTCTTCTCTCTCTTTATATACATATATATATAAATATGTATAGTGTAAATTTTCAACAAATGAGAGATGATTATTAATCTAACAAAACCGAAAAAAATGAGTAAGATATATATGTATATATATATAGTAAAATAAAATAAAAGTGAAGAAGTCATGGAACATACAGTGCTAAAGAAGGAAGAAACTGGAATTCACCAGACACAACAAAAGTAGATAGAAAAAAGTCTTTGGACTAAACTGGAGACCTATTATGATTTCTAAAGCTGTCGGTGAATTAGGCCAGCGAACTAGGGTTAGCAATGCTTTATAGATCCAACCTTCCCCGTACAGCAGAAACTTTCAACATAATAGAATAAAAAAAGAAAAAAAAGAAAGAAACACCAAGTTGAAACGTTAAGCCTAATACAACACGTGGAGGTAAAACCTGACAATATATAAAAATGAAGTTAAGAAAAGAGAACAAAAATGAATGTCTCAAGGAGAGGAATAATATATATATATATATATATATATATATATATATATGTGTGTGTGTGTGTGTGTGTGTGTACGAGTATAGCTGTAAAAAAGAAAAAAAAAGAATACATCAAGATTTTAAAACTTAACTCAGAAATGTTACGATTAAAACACTATTGTATAATCAAAAAAGCAGCACCCTCCCATACCCATAGATTTAGATTGAAAACAGAAGAGTGTTAATATTCTAATATAAATGTAATATTGCAATTTAACAAAAATCTATGAAATACATTAATTATATGAAAACTTGTCTCTAAAATAATTTGCATTTTTTGAAGAAAATTGAAATATTTGACCAGAAATTGCATATGACACATACAAAAAAATAAAATAAAAATAAAAATAGATAAATAAATGAGAAAATGTAGCGGTTTAGATTTAAAAAAGAAAATGTATTATTTGAATTTTTTAAAAATGTAATTTAAATTTGTAATATTAGCCAAAAAACAGAAAGTATAGTTTTCTTTATTTTAAAGAAAATTTTATTGCGTATTCTCAATTGAGTGAAACTATTTTTATTCTACTTGATTTAGTCGGGAACGATCGAAATACTTTATATAAAAGAATTAATACTAAAAAATATATTAATACCTGATTTTATTAACAAAGGCAAAAAGCTATATTTTCATTTCCAGCACTTTAAGATGTAAAATTTCAAAGAAAGTAAAATGTTTAATTAAAATCATTCAAAGATCTTTTTACGAAATCGGCTTAGTTAGAAAAATAATGTTTGAAAGAATGTATGGAAAGTAGTGAAAATGAAGTTCTTTCATTATAGCAAATTAATTATTATAAAATTAACATTTAATTATGAATGTATGAGAGAGAGATCAGGTCGAAGCTCAATTCTTAAGGTATTATTTTCTAAACAAATAAATAATATTACAAATGCTAATTGACTTATATATGTATTGTTTTTTTCATAATTGAAATCTGCAATGGTGCAATATGGAGAATTTTTGTCGGATATTTTATCAATTAATGCAATCAGGAGTTGTTGCAATTTTCTATTCTATTTTCTCTTTTTGAATTTTTTTATAAATTAATTCATTATTTATTTATAAAGTAATCCATTATTTTTTTATTTATAAATTAATGCATTATTTCTTTAAATTATAAATAATCCATTAATAATCCAATAAATTATAAATAATCC
>BMAV01024775.1:133365-144592 GCA_019973955.1 Trichonephila inaurata madagascariensis
AATCCAATAAATTATAAATAATCCATTAATAATCCAATAAATTATAATTAATCCATTATTTTTTTTTTCTTTTTTATAGTGAAACCTTTAAAACATATGCTAAATTAAAGTTAATTTACTTTCAGTCAATAAAACCTTTTATCGACATTACAGAAACAAGAATTTCTCATAAAAAGTACACAAATACGTTATTCACCATATTCAGTGTAAATACAAACAAATAAATAAATAAATAAATAAATAAGTAAATAAATGAAAATAAATATAAAACGTAAATTAAACTATTATAATTGCAAAACTAAATCGAATTAGGAACATTTTAAATTTATAATACACACACATATATATATATATATATATATATATATATATATATATATATATATCCTTATTAATATTATAAATACGAAAGTATGTTTGGATGTTCGTTCCTCTTTCAGGCAAAAACAACTGAATGGATTTTAATAAACCTTTACAGTCATATAGCTTATACATCAGAATAACACATATGCTATAATTTATAATGATATTTTGTGAAGTCTTCAAAATATAACGATAATTGTCAAGTAAGTAGTGGAAAATTCTGCCATCAGCAAAATATCCCGTGACAGGATATATCTATCTTTTATGTGGGAAGCAAAATATTTCCCATTTTGTTTTGTCTACGCCAGGTGCCAGGAACTGCGAAGGCTTGGACAGGCGGAGCGTAAGGCAGATTACAATTTTAATATAAAATAAATACAACAGAAAGTAATACTAACGTATTACACTTCTAGATATGATTTATTTACACTATTTTAAGCGCTAATTACACAAAATTTATAACAATGTGTTTCTTTTGATGAGCAGAGATCAGATTAAGAATGTGTTTTCAAAAATCGACCCACAAGAGAGTTACGGAGAGTTATAAATAAAAACAAATCCTTTTTATCAGCCATTAGATCTATAGACATAAAATTTAACAAACATGTTTTTTTTTTGTACAGCTGAGATATACAAAAATTTTTTTTTTGTTTTGTTTAATGTGCAACTCGTGTAAAATTAACTCATTAAAAACTTCTTTATCTCCTTCAATCTGTATTGTTTAATTTTTCAATTCACCCGTGTGGCAAAGAACAGGTATATTAGCTAGTATATATATATATAAATGTATATATATATATCCTGCTAATATAATATATTAGATGCTTGTGACTACTAATATCATTAATTATTGCTTTTACTGTATATTGCTGTCCGCTTCTGGAAATTTCAACACGGAAAATAAATGACAATTGAATGCCTTAACTGCTTTGCGATTTGTCTCACATAGCGAAGGACTCTAAGTTCATGAGCTTTCTAAAGATCTTTTCTATCAGTTAAGATGAGGAAGATTTCACCGTGTCCCATAATTCTAATCAAGTGACATTGTGATTATGGACTTGAAGTAAACGTGATGACTTTTTGTGCTTTGATGAAACATTTTCCCCACATAAAATTACCTCATTTAAGCTTAATGTTCATTTTCGTGATTTGAATCTGTCCAAAATCATAGCAAAGATAATTGTCTCAAGACTTCCACAGTGGTATCTTCTGAAAGAAATTATCTGAGTGTCTTCATTTCGCATCTTCTATGTGTTCATTGAGTTATTTTTTAAATGATAGAAGTCTTGTGTGTTGCTGCGACTTTGATGAAAAGAATAATGAATGGTGCATGTTTATAAACGCTTCAGAATTGAATTTGAAGGTGGTGAGAATGTTCCATGTGGTATTTGGAAATGTTTAATATTAATAGGCATGTTTGGCATATCTCTGTTGAGTCAAAGGTAGTGAATCTGTTGATAGATTTACAGATAGGATGGATAAAAATATTACTGTTTTTTCTGTTTGAGGGACCGCGAGAAAAGCGCTTTGTACTATATCACGAGAGATTGGCCTTAGGAAGAATGGATCTTCTTGAGATTATATTGACTTTATTTCAAAATTTTGGCTGAAATATTTCCCTACGGAACTACTTTCGCATTTCCATTTTTCTTTCTTCTCTTATAATTGTGAACTTCTCAGTTAGCGTTTTCATCAGGTTATTACCAACATAGAATAACAACATCGGTCTACGACAATGTTGGTTGACTACTGTTGAACTCTTGTCAGAGATGCGTCTCACGTTACAAGCGAGATTAATTTATTGTAATTCTTGAACACTTTTCTTATTGTAACCCTAATTTCTACTAAGACATCCGTTAGAGACTTATCTCATTCACATAAAAACCACAAAAAATCAAAGACAAAGCACTTTGCAGAAGCATCAAAAACACAAATAAATCATTGGTTATATAGAAATTTAGCTAAATTAATTGAAAACGCTTTAGGCAAAAATTAGAATAAATTTAACATTCGGCTGAAATAAAGAGATGGGGAAAAAGTGATTTTGTTTTTAAATTCAGTATTTAAATTTCCTACAATTAAATAAAACTCAACATTATTATGCAATAAAGCCATCCATAAGATCGAATTAAATTTTTTCTAATTTTATTAAATTAATATTTTAAAAACTATTTGATTAAATATAATTGAAAACGATTTATAGCTTTAACCAGTTTCTCACCTTTCCATCGGTTATTAATATGTACGAGTATTTTAATTATGTTCACACAACACATCTGAGTATTGTTTTGATAAATAATCTTTTGTAATGCAATATTCTAGTACTATAAATAGGCTACTAATTGCGTAAATACGCTATTTAAAATATTAAAAGCTTATTAGTTTAGTAATAAATTTCTGTTTGTTATAAATTATAAATGATGAATGATGTTTTTAAATAAGAGATAAAAAAAAGTTTATAAATGATAAATCATGCTTATAAATGAAAACTAATATTTATTTTAGTAAATTGGAATGAAAATAAGATGTTTTGTAAAAGATTCCACAAATATTTGTATTCAAATAAAAATTGAATATATGTAATCAAAAATTTTAGTATGTTTAAAATGTTATGAGAAAGATGAGCAAAAAATTGATTTACAAAACAATTATTATTTTATTCTTTATGTTTGTAATTAAATTTGTATGGATATTTGTACAGTTAAACACAGGGATATATACATAATTGTGCTACCGATTTGAGTATATACAATAGCATACAATTTGAGTATATACAATTTGAGTATTACAGTAAATATTACGTAAATTATTCGTAATACGTGTATTAAATATTCACTCTTGGCATGCTAGGAAAAATGGTAATATAAAAATAACATTTAAATTTTGTTCAAAATTTCATCTCAGGATTTTTTTTTTTAAATTTTAAATGAAATCATAGGGCAAATATTTTCAAAATGATTAAGAAAGGAAGACTAGTATTTCAATTTCCTCAAACCCTTAAAGAAAATGCTTCTGTTACCTCCATTCCAAACCTATCATAAAAAAGAATAATATTTAATATCTATAAATTATCCCATTAGAAAACTAACGTTTTTCGACTGCAAGTTTTCCACTTCTCTCATTCCACTGATACTGTTCGACGATTGAAATTATCGACCAAAAAGTCAGGCATTAAGCCAAACTAGTTTCTAGGAAGTAGCAAAACACATAGAAAATAGCGCAATGAAATGTAAAAGTCTGAAAAAAGATTCATGGTGAAATAGAAGTCTCTCAGGACATTAAGAGGCATACCGCTTACCACAATTAAAGGAAATCTGGAAAACGTTTTATTTTAAACAAGACATTTTGTCGAAAGAAAAAAAAAATGAGAGTGTTTGTACTTTATTTATACTGGTGGCAAATGCCTTTATTCATTTAGCTTCCCAAATAAATCTCCCAGCACCAAAAAAGTTGGTTAAGGCGTAGTGGATATAGAAGATGTTCATTGTTTTTAGAATTTTCAATAAATTAGGATCAAACACGTGACTTATAGTAGATGACACTTAATAAACATATAGGTCAGAAACGTATAAAAATAGTTTTTTTCTTAAATTAAAAGATTAGCTTAAGGTATCCGACGACGTTTGAGACCATGATTTTAAAAAAGCGCATAAGTGGATAACTGTCATGATATTTAGTGCCACTTAGAATAGAATACATGTATAAAATTGTTTTAAGGACATTTTGACAAAAAAAAAAACACATTATTTAAATACAATATTTTGGCGAAAAATTAACTTAGAATAACCTTTTCTCAAAATGTTCTCCTTTTGTCAAAGATGCTTCTATTGTATTAATATTCTGCCAGTATATAGCTCAGACCTCTGTACAGAGGCTCAAATATGATGTTTGAAAAATTCACATTAGATTCAGAGTTACAAGAATTTAAAATAATTATCGGCGTATTTTCTTAAAATTTCTCCCTTCTGTTGTCGTTAAACATGGATAAACCGACTTCCAAGTTATGCATTTCAAAAATTCTAGTTGAGCCTCTGTACAGAGGTCTGAACTGAATACAGGCAAAATATTATTATAATAGAAGCATTTCTCACAAAAGGAGAATATTTTGAAAATGTGTCATTCTATGTTCATTTTTTGTCAAAATATTGTACTTAAATAATTTTTTATTGTAGTAATATTCTTAAAACAATTTTATATACGTTGCTAATCTAAGTGACACTAAATATCATAAATATTATCCATTTATAAGCTTTTGAAAAATCACCGTTCCGAACGTAGTCGGATACCTGAACTGTACTAAAGAAATTTATTCATTGTAAGCAGTTCTGTATCAATAATTTTTTTCAGTTTTTAAATGAATGACATTCTATAAATATGTGCATCTGCAAACTTAAAACAATTGTCTTTTTTCTTAATAATTCTCAAGCAATCGTCATTTTCCACATTTTATTGTAACCATAATCCATACGAATAAAATGTTTCATGAATATTTGAAATTCCTAAGAAACATATTTCATATGTTGATTTTCATGCAATTCCTAACCGTTCAAAATATGTTTTTACTCCTATTATATCACATGTCTTGATTAATGTAACTGACATAAGAAAATTCATTTTCCATTTCAAAAATTTAAAATTGGATGATACTTTTCCTTTATGTGGCTTCTAAATGTAACTTAAGGAATATATATTCGCAAATAGTGCAATATAAAACATGAATGTGACTATGCTAACTTTAAGAAGGGGATGCTTTTCTCAATATGAATTTATTACTCCATTTTATGAGTATGACATGCAATGTAAAATGCAGCTGTTTATTTGGATTGATTCTAACAATTTATAAGTTATGTTTTATAAATTTAGAACTTGCTCTCACAAGTTATTTGAATTATTCTTATACCTTAAGCAATCACTTTGATAATTTTTACTTAACTATTTTTATTATAATATTGACATTTGGATACATTGTTTTCTGTGCCAAAGAGTTCATGATTAAGAGTTACTAGTTTGAATTTTGATTGCTTAAATAATGTCCTGAAGTGCAATATTTAGGATGAGATGAACACACATTGTATATAAAGTTGCCTTCATATATTTTAGATACACAGGTTAATAACGTATTAAACTATCAAATTATTCAATTTATATATAATATATATTACTTTATAAAAATAGGAACTCTTGTTTAAATAATTTTGCTCTGTATGTATGATTATATTAAATGCATTTTATGTATCTTAAAAAATGCATTTAATAATAGAATCAAATAATAGAAAATTACATCCAACTTCCTAAGTATACTTCTTTAACCCTCCAAGAGCTTTGCACGTAAAATCCTGCCATTCTAGAGATGGTTCGAAAATGCGTCGCACATATTTTTTTGCCTTCAAGTAAGGTTCTCAAAAGAGGTTGAACCGTATATTTCTGAAATCCTTTCCCCCTTTAAAGGTTTAACATCTTGAAAGGTAATTAGGGACGGTGAAAGCCACACAGCAGGACACTGACAGGAAGTTTTATGTCTCGCAGGGAACCCCGTGTTAACACGATCCGAGATAAACACCTTTACTTGAAGACATTGTATTGCACACGATTTAACTTGAAATAAATGACTTAATTAACTAAAAATTTTAAAATAATGGATTTTGAAATCGAATGAGTATGTATACCTATGGATTGCGAGAGGATAACTGCAGGATTTGGATTTCGAGGCTTCAAAGCTCCCCCTAAGCCGTTACTGACTGATAGGTGCAGACTAATGATCATTAAATATGGACTGCTAAAGAGTTAAAAAAGTAAAATTTGGTGATATAAGTTGTGCATTTAAGGTAACAAAAATAGTAAGTATGTGAGACGACACCCCCATAAAGAATTCATCTCTCGATGTCTGAATTCCTCAATAAAGCATCTGACGAAAATGTTGATTTTGTGACACATGTATTCTCGTGTTGTTAGAAGACTTCACATCTCGATAAGAACAGGGAAAATCAGATAATAGAACAAAATAATACAGAACATAACAAAATAAATTACTACCAACAGCGGGAGATCTTTTTGGAGATTAGTCAAGGATCTATCAGGACAATAATGCTCCATTTCTCAGAGTAAATGTATTACAGAAATAGTTCGAAGACAACACTATGAATAGAATGGGCTGATTAAGATAGTTTCCAGATCTTAATTCAACAGAAAACCTACGCAATAAAGTTGGTTATGATATTTTACAGAAAAACCCTTCAAACAAACTTGAGTTAATTGAAGCTTTAATGTTTTTTTCCCAACCATGTGGTCATAAAAGGGCTTCTTGTAAAATTGAAGTATTACATACCAAAAGAATGTAGAACTGTTATTAAAGTAAAACGGATTGCCCATGGAGTATTGATGTTCAAATATGTAACAATCATTTAATTTTCAAATTGGATGTTAAAAGTTTCGAACTTGGAAGATTCTGTGTTTTTCTAATATGTATAAAATATTTTCTAATTTGTGTTATTCTGCACTTACAACACATTCTTGGGTTCATGCAGCTGTTTTACAAAATATTTGTGGTATTGAAAAACTATTAATGGATTTCAGGCTAAAAATATAAAAATGCATTAGAATCAATAAAATTAATTAAAATAGCACAATAGTTTCATAACACAGCTGTTTCTGTGTAGCTCTGGCTTGACACTACTGGCGACGCAAATGGCAATAAATTGGAGTTAGTTGAATACAGCCTGCAAAACGCCTGGCTTGAAGCTGTATTGAGTAAATGATTTCTAAGCGTTCATTAATTCACTCTGGTATCAACTGCTGCTCAAATTTCTTCCACAGGTGCAGTACGAAGCACCCCAAACGGACGCTTAATAGGTCTCTTTAAGTAGTGCCACGTGGCTGCCCGGAACACGGTCTTGTTGAAGCAGTACCATCCCTTGATTACTAATGCCAACAATCCTGCACAATGGATACATCCCGGCCAAATCTTTCTGCCATATCGCAGAAAAAAAGTCCACCTTCTCATAGCTTCATTACACACCCTTGTTCAAACTTGATGAGCTGAACTGCAACCTTGATATGCAAGTTCTAAGTGGCGCTACACTTAATTGCGAAATTTGAATCGGTCATGTTTCAGATGTATAAGTACGCTTACTATTTGCTTTGTTCCTGAGATTGGGAAAAATGTTATACAATTCATTATTTTTTAAAAGAAATTACGAGTAATAATTAAAATCAAATTGTGCTCCTATTCATAACAAAGAAATCGGTATGCGACGACTTCGACAACTCTTCCGAAAAAGAAAACGTTTTTCATGTTATACTTACTTTTCTTGGTCATATTATGCGTGTAAACGTGATGATCTGTAAATTTAGGAAAGTTACAATCTTTTATAAATATTTTTAAACAAGTAAAATTTATATTTGCGTGAGAGAAATTTTCTATATTTATTTTCATTAGTACTTATTAAATATATAGGTAACGTTTTACAATACTTGTTTTCAAAAATTATGTTCAGTTCACACATTCCTTTTGATTTAAATCATTCACTTTTTAAATGTAATTAATTGCCAGTGGTCTAGCTTTAATTAATTAAACGTCATAAAAATTCATGTAAACAATACTGTAAAAAATTAAGCATATTTTACTATGAAATTGGGAATTGTTTTAACCCTTACTTAAATAATTTTGTCCTAGCAGCAGATACACTTCGATACAATTTATTCTAAATATATTGCCAAATGTATCTTTCTCTTTGTTCCAAACTACTTCAACTTCTTATCGATGATTTATCTATCGTTAACTCCATTATGTGACAATAGCGTCTTTAATATGTTTATAACTGGATTTATTTATCCATTTAAGACTCTTCTCACGAAAAGGATCTAATCCAATATAAGAAATATATTACCTCTTCGAAATAAGTTTTCTTGATACACTTCTTAAATCTTTCTCTGACTTATTTTTTACTTTAAGTGCATTAAATAATGTGATAAAATAAAGCAGTTACTTTTAAAAATATACATTGTACATTTTTCTGTACATAAGAAAAAACTGTATGAAACTTAAGCATTGAAAATCTTATTTTTCATATTAATAAAAACACGGATGTGCAAATTTTATCAAAATAATACAATTATTTTATATTTATAGTATACTCGTAGTATTGTGTATTTGTATCATAGTATGCCTAGTTGTATCATTGTCAAAGAATTAGTAAGTGTATATAAACTGCTTTTGTGGAATGCTTAGAAAAATAAAGCCATTAGTTTTTTCTGAATTTTAATTCTACTATGATCAAATGTTATTGTTATCATTATTTGGATTTCAAAAGGATAATATCTTTGTGTCAAATGTGTTTAAAAATTAAAATTTTCATTCTTCTTTCGTGACGAATTTTTCCTAAGAAAACTAGAAGAAACCAGTAAACATTTATCGGGTGATCAAGTTAAAGATAGAGTAAATACGACGAATAAATTAGCTTTTGCTTATATACGTAACAGAAGGAACACGAAAACAATTAAAATAACTGCATTCATCAGTGAACTTTGATCTTAGAAAATGCATAAATATTTGCTAAGCTTTTAGAATGGAAATTATAATATTCTATCATGCATTTGTACAAAGATAAAACGTATTTTGTTAATAATATTGGGTACAAGTTTAAGCCTGGACTTAATATATAGATAATTATTTAAATTCAGTTTTATATGTGTATTACAAATCAACCAGTTCTGTAACAATTGGTTTCTGTTTGGAGGAAGTTACATAAACCTTTGTCTTTATTTTATCAAAAAATTGGCAAGAATATGGTGAATAGCATGTATTTGAACAAATCTCTATGTAGATACATTACAAAATGGTAGCCATTTTCCCGTGGTTGAATGATTTTAAGGATGATTTTCGATCGATTCAAAATTACTCAACTTTTTTTCATTAGGATAACTTATTCAGTATTCACTCTAAATTCTTTGAAAAAGTCATACATTAATTTTGGTTGTACACGGTAGGGTCAAAAAGATCCTGGGATATATAGATCAATTTCAAATTATTAAATAGAAGAGAAATAATTTAATCTTATTGGCCTTCAAAGTTCTACCCTCTTGTCTTCACTCACTCATTGCAGCGTTCGTATAAATCTTCAAAATACTCCTGGAATCCGTTTTTTAGAGGTATCTCAGTTGCTTCTTTGCATTTTGGATCACCTCATAGGAATCCAAAAAATGATTTATCTTCAGTTTTATTTTCAACCATGGAAATAACAAACATTCCTCCGGTGCTCGAGCTGTTACTGTATGCTTTCTTCAGCATCTCAAGTGACTCAAAAATGGGATTTATCCAGCAAAACTCAAAATTTGATGTTTGCCAGCTTCTCTAAATGACATTGCAAAATTCGACGAATGAAAAATTTGCTTTGTCAAAAATGATCTGCAGCTGACCCCAGCAGTGCAAGAAATGTATTCCATATGGCTGTGTGTTTTCCTTATTAGGATTGTCAACCCCTCAAACAGATCTTTTTCCACCTGCGTGAATGTTGGAGACCGTTCCGGGAACTTCTTTGGCTCTGTTAGTATAAAAAAAGTTTTAAAAGATTAAAAAAAATGAAGCTTCATTCTTCAAATTCAGAGTAATTTTCTGCTTTTGTAAGAAGATTTTTTTTAATTGTGTCATTTCGCCAGTATTAGATAAATATGAGATACTTCAGAAAAATATTTTCGAAAAATTTATATTGATTTCCTATTTTTTTTATAATACAGTCAAATCAGTTGTGCACCGTTACATAATTTTAATCATTAAAAGTTACTATTTCTTATTTCTATTTATTTTAACCAAATTAGACAACATTTACATTTTAAATTGAAAAAATTAGAAAGATATATTTTATTTTTTATCAATATATTTCTTATATAACAAACTTCTAATGGTAAATTACGAAGAAAATGTAAATAAATACAATTAAAATGCCCCAGATTAATGTATTCATTTTATTTCTTATAAAATATGCTATAATAAATTTAAAAAAAAAAATTGTCTCTATTGCTGTAAGTGTATAATGAGAAGACTTTCCAATCATTTTTACTGTGTTAATTTCGTTGATAACTTATGTAATTCTAAGCACAGTTACCTTTCATCAGCTGAAGTTTCCTAATTACTATATTCATTAAAATTTTTAGAGAAACGTGTAATGTTTTAATCAACACAAAAAACAAAATAAGTAAAGGGAATGTAGGATACCGGTGAGAATAATGAATTACTTTTCATATGCACTGTTAAAAAGACACATTTCAAATTAATTATATGTTTAATTCAGCTTGCTCTAACTATATGTGGTATGTGTTCGCATGTATGAATATATATGTGTTCATGTATGTGCATTTGTCAATTTTTTTTATAAAAGTCATTAATTTGAACTATAAGAAGGTACAAAGTAATGTGTCAATTTAGAATGAAACAGTTCATGTAATTTTACCAACTCTACAGATTATTTTTTTCAACAGAGGAAAAGTATCTCATAATTCATGGCATTTTCCAAAAAATCAACTAAATTATTAAAATCAATTTTAATCATTCATAACATGTAATTCAAATTTTTATAAAAGGTGTTTGACAAATTTTTCTAAACTATTTTTGTTAAATTTAGGTTTTTTGGCAAAGCAATTTTGGTAATAAAACTTTGAACATTTATTTTGATAATTGCATAGGCATTCATTAATGTGCTTATAATTTCTTTTTTTTGCATGACTCAGCATATTATATTAATCTGAAAATGAATATATTTGAAGGTTTGAAAAGATGATTAAATATCATCTATACTGTTTTAATTTCTGAAGCATGCTTATTACACCTACGAAACAAATAACATATTTATCCTGTATCATGGTATTTTGT
>BMAV01024775.1:144692-214804 GCA_019973955.1 Trichonephila inaurata madagascariensis
CTTATGCAGTACCTTACAATAAATGTCTTTAAATTTTTTTGCACGCTTTTTAAATTTTACAACATTTTCACTGTTAACTTAGTTACTTAGGGACCAATTTTCTTAATGGTGAAGTACTTTAAACTTGCTTTAAGTTCACGAATTTATGCAATAAGGATTTTTATAGAGTAAAAATATTCCACGCTGAAGCCGAACTTAAAGTTCAAGTTCCGGCATCCAATATTAAATTATCAAGAATAGCGATAAAAATTCCAATCTTATTTCAGGGGAAAAAATTCTTAATGGTATTTCGTCGAACATTTATTTAATTATTCTTCTTAATGAGTGTTGTTTTAACTTCTTTTGAGTAAGAATTTTTTTTCCGGATTATGTTTAGAATTTGGGATTATTAATTTTCATAGTGATGGTAAAAACTGATCCTTATTACTTGCAAATTTCGATTGGAAAAAAGTCAACCAAGAGATTCATTGGTCATGTAGACTTACGTTGAGAAGTATAAAATGAATTTTCACACATAGTTAGGTTCAAAATTGTAAAATACTAGAAATTTAAAAATAATTGAGAAACTTTTTTCTCAACAAAAAGAGTAAAGATCATGATTTGATGTAATTTTTTTACCTTTCTGTGTGTGTAGTTCTGCTGAAAAAAAATGCCAAGAAGATAATTCTACTCCTTTATTGCAAGAGCTCTTTTACGCAAGCATTCATTTTGCTTTGATTAATTTTGAATAAAAATGTATTGGTGGAAGGAGTATATTACATTTATGTCTGTATATTTCAATGCTTCTGAATATTTCATCTGATAAAAGATAAATTTGTTTTTGAAATTCTTTATGTAGAGTCAAAATAAGTATTTATAAGGATTTCTCATGTTAAACTTCTGTGAGAAAATTTATAAAATTTTAGATTTTTTTTTTCTTTTTTAGTTGATTGATATAATTTTTTTCTCATTTTGTATTAGTACAGAAACGTAGAGCGTTTATAAATAATTAAACCATAAAACATGCTTATTTATTGTTTCCTTACATTCTATTCATGAAAAGTTGTTTAAATTTTGTGCAGACTGCCAGTCTTGTTTGCAATTTTAAAGTGATGGGTATTTTTCATACTTTTAATTTACTTCTTTAAAAAATTTTGGAAATAATATTTTTATAATAACACAAACTCTCTCTCTCTCTCTAAATTTTAAAATGACTTTTATTAAATTAAATTGAAGGATAAAATAAATATTGAATATGTAACACTTTGTATGAAATCTAGAGTATAAAAAATTCTTTTAAACGATGCAAAAAAAAAAAAAAAAACTTTTTTCAATACAGTTATTTAATAAAATTATGCAAACATTTTTTTTTAAAATCTAAAATGCATTTTTTGCGTTACTTTTTATTTAATTTGATACATATTTAATTCTAATACATTAATTAATGTAATAAATCCATTTGTTAAAAACTCTGAAGAAATAATAAAGTTTTGATACTGGTATCATTAGTTTTTTGAGAGGTATTTCAATTAATTTTAATTAAAATACTTCTTTCAAATGTTTAATTATGTAACATGACAAATATTGTCTCAAAACAAGCTAAGAATTTTGAAAATCTTAATACTAGAACATCCATAATTTCGATCACCTTTAAACATCCACCGGTGTCATTTTGGCACCGTAATATAAAATTTATAAAGTAACTGTTTTATCTAAATAATTGCATGACTTCTGTTCATTAGGATTTAGTTGTGCGACTTTTTAATATTATTTCATGTAATTATCATACATTATAACACCTTTACATCATAAAAAAACTGACGTTGACATTACGATTCGTGAAGCCTGCTGGACCACTGCTTTGTCGCAAAACATTTCGAGTCGCAAATCTGCCAGGAGTATGACTATTACGCAGTATCCATTCTGTGTCATAACTAGCAGCACATATATCAGGATTTACTGGAATATTATCAATTACAATTGCTTCCTTCACATTCTTTTCAGTCACTTTCATTGAATCTTTTGTTTTCATCGGAATCTAAATTAGATCCAATTCATCTCAGAAAGCTTTCGCAACAAATTAGGAATTTCTTTAGGGATTAGACCTTTTCTAAGAGCACTAGTTTCAGGGTGTCTGCTCTGCACTAAGTTCGAAATTTGAATTAATTTTTTTTATGAGCAGATAAGCAAATAGTATCTAACGAAACACTTAGACTCAATTAGTAAAATTTATTCATTTTCTCTGTGAACTCAATAATACTGTAATCAACGTCAAAAAAATATGTGATAGAACTTTGGAAAGTTTGTTTTAATAATGGTATCTACTTAGTTTAATATATTTTGCTGAGCGACAGATCTTTGTAATTCCTTGGTGTCGAGATGACGCCTGCGGATGTTCCAGGTATATTTAGTTTTAGCATCACTCCTAATTAACCTAGAACCACAAATCTTTTTCTGTGTAATCACCAGAAAAAATGATTACAAGTCAAGAAACATTTTCAATTTCCCTGCAAAAATTCAGAAAGGAGAACAAAATAAACAGACTTCGGTGCAAATTGACACCGAAGAACTTTCTAGTGATAGGTAAAGATTATTAAGAATAATTTGTATTCTAGATTTGACATTAGATTAAAATTGACTTACTAGAACTTATAAAGAATCAAATATAAATTTTTATTGTAATTAAAATAAGTTTTATTTTTTATCAAAATTAAAAGCTCGATAAATAATTGTATGCTATATTATAAAGAAGTCAGTTCATAGATAATTTGACACACAAATTTGTTTTTTTTATATTAATTTCCTATATATTGTTTTCTTCTATCGATGTAGGAATTTGGTGTAAAAACTAACCTAGAGATTAACGTACAAAAATTACTTGTTAAGCATTATTTGTCTCTCAAAATGGATTAAAAATGTTGTCTTTCCAGACATCCGACTCCAATGTATTTGTGGTTTCTGTTCAATCCTTAAAAGCATGAGTAAAGAAATGTATTCCGGGAACGGAGAAAAATCCAACTGTTTCATTCAACAGTCACTTTGGCATCTCATGATATGGCGATCCTCACTTAAGTTAATCGAATTGAAGCAATGGAGCATGGACCATTCAGGTCACGTATATACGTTACAACCTTAACTTCAAAATTGTCCTAGTTGGTGCAGGAATTTTCGATACGGAACACTTCTAATAATTCATGAATTTGTAAATAGTTAACTAAGTAAGAGTAACGTGAAAATGGTAGATAAGTTTGTATCGATATGTTCATTCGATTAAGATAGTATTGTTATTGATTTATTTAAAAAAAAATTGTTTTAATCAATCAATGATTAAAGGCGTCATTTTGAATCAATGACGAATATGAATAATGTATTTTTACAATTCAACTAAGTTTAGACTATAAATATCACAAAGAAAATGTAGAAAAAAATACTTATTTAAATTTAATGTTCTCTTACAGTGCAGATGGAATTTTTCAAACAGAATTTAAAAACTCAAGGAAAAGGCCATTTTTTCGGGTCAAAGAAGGTGAAATTCGAGAATCATAAACAATATACCCCTGTTAGTACAAATAGTTCATTTCAAAGAAATTGTGCTGCGGTCTCAAAAATTTACAAGTTCGAAGTACCTGGAATGTATACAAATGATCTAACAAACGTTCAGCAAAAGTGACACAATCCTGATCCATCAGGTATAAATATCTCATCCTGTAGATACCATAAGAAGCATGTATTTATATGTGTCACGCAGTGTGGTACATGGACTTTCAAATCAGTGTTAATCTGAAAATTCTGTGTCTAGAAGTGTTCTAGTTCAAACTCAAGTTGCAACATATTTGAGATATTTTTCTTCTACATATTTGAAGCCGATGTTGAAGAAGCGATATTATGAACCAGTCCGTTTAAGATCATTATCCTCGAAAACAGAATTTTCGCTACTACGGGGCAATGACATGTACATAATAAAAGTCTTTATCGAAAAAAAAAGAAAAGGAAAATAAAAGAATAAACGACTTACGTGGGTCATCCTGAATGGATGAAACAAATGTGCACATTTTCGTTGGACAAAGTCTTCACACTGAATATCGTTTCAAGACGTCTACTAATCTGGAAGATAAAGAAAGCACCGCATGCAACCAATCAAAAATTGTTGGAAGACACATTTACAGAGGTAGCCGAGTCATGGTTTGAAGAGAAATCTCTGTCACATGTCACTAAAACTTACATATATTCTATGGAAGAATTCTGACTGGTGTGGCATCGGGATGAAATCCTAGACTGATGTGTCTTTTCCTAAGCTGATGCTTTTGTTAATGGATGCTTTCTGAATGAAGTTAATAGGAGATTGCACCTATTGGTGCTTACTGTAAACAAGATTGAGGGAGGAAAGGACGGTTCATTCTCAAGACCTTAATCTAATAGAATATATTTGAGGCTAACTTCATAAGCAAGTTCCTCCTTTAGTTCTCCTCCAAGGTTCTTAAATGAGCTAAAGTAAAGAGTACTCTTTTTCTGGTGTTTACTTTCTACTTCGGTGTCTGAAAAGCTGATTCCTTTTATAAAAATAATAAGCAATAATGCTGTAAACTTAATGGTAGTCCACTGTTTATAAAAATCTATTTCCCAATTAATTTCATGAAAGTATTCCTGCACGAATACTTTTTTCAAAACAAAAAAAAATTGCAAAAGAAAATTGTGCGAAACTCTCATGATAATTCCTGCTTCTTATTCAATAAAATTTGTAAAGTTGATAGCACAGTGCTCATGGTAACAAACTCAAGGCCAATAAGCGGTGGATTAAAAACCTTTCAACCACCAAAGACTCTGTGTAGTGGGGCGGAAGCACGTTAAAATTGTCGTGGCACAAGATACTCAAGCTTGCACAATTTAGAAGCTAATGTGGATATTGTTATTTCAGGTTCAATCTTCAACAATTAACAAAGGTAAAAAATGAATTGCGATGTCCATCTGCAATAGCTTTGGATTGCTTTCAGTAACCGTCTATGAATCTTGAACTGCTCAGTTCGTAACTGTGAAAAGTTAAAATAATAATAATAATAAAATCTATAAAATATGTTTAGCGTCGATTTTTTTCTTATTTCTTGTTTTCTATATTTATTCTTTGACGGATTATATTAAAAAGCAAGCTTTATTTTCAGTTTTGGATGCCAGTGTTTAATACAGAGTTATAATAAATTACGATATTTTAAATTTGTACCAATGCAAATTTCTTGATAAAAAATATTATTTATTCATTGCATTTAAAAAAATAATTTTCTTGTTTGTTTTGGTGTGTCATTTTTTTCACTTTATAATGCTATTATGTGCAAGATATATGGAAAATTAAGTAATTTAATTTGCATATGAAGAGTAAAACATTGTAGACAAAACTTTGATAGTAATTTTGGTGATAATTTTCAATTAGACAAATGTTTATACCGTCAATACAGAATTGAAAATGCACTTAATGCTAAAATTATTTGATATATCTGTGATAGAGTTCATTTCAACATTAGAAATTTTTCTTTGCATGATTTCTTACTGAGAATGAATAAAAAAGATAAAGCTTGTTAATTTCAGATACTGTATTTCACATTCTGTAATGAAATTTACATTATGAATTAAATAGTAAGAAAACATGTATTGCCATCTTCTTGCCTATTGAATTACTTACAGCATAATAAATTGCAAAAATTAATAAAACAAATTAAAATAAGCAAAAAAATAATTAAATATTTGAAGTGAAATGTGGCCATTTTATATATAGCACGTGATATTGTATTCTTTATCTTTCGGGATGTTAATAATATTGACAAGTTTAAGGTTACAGAGGACTTTAAAGCACGGTCGATAACAAAGAGTGCTACGATTTTATATTCAAAGGTTCATATTTATAAGTAAGCCATGAAACGCTTATGAATATGCATGTGTTATTTACATTAAGGTTTCGGAAATTCTTGTTTTACACCATATTCAAATTTTTTACTTGTACATTATACGTTCAGGAAAATCCATTATTACAATTATTATAGCACGATATTATAAAACTATGTGGTTTATGATATTGTTATACTATAATTATACTATAGTAATAATTATAGTTATATTAATATAAACATGTAAACCTATGGTTTATATTAATAACTAAAAAATTTTCCAAAAAATGTACTTTAATCACTATGTAATATTTGTGCATCATATGCCATGTAAAAATTAAATTCGAAAATGGGCAATTAAATTTTCAAATTTAGACTAAGTTATGCTCCGCTCAAAAAACCTACAATTTAAGCAGCAACTCAAATTCTTCTAACATAAGTGGCTAAATTCCTTTATTAGCTTTTTAAAATCAGTTTTGTATACAAATGTTTTTCCTAAGAACTAAATTTTACGTTGATCCTTTTACCAGGTATTTTTTAAGGAAAACAAACTACAAAGACAAGATATTTAGAGCTTAAAAACAAGATATAAACTAGAATCTTTTTTAAAAGTATGGTGTATATTTCAAGGTTTTACTGAACTTACTCTTAAATTTTACTTATTTTTACGCTTAAAGGTTCTAATTTGTCTTTTGGAAAAAAGCTTAAGGAAGAGGCAAAAATTTGTTACTTCTTCAAATACGAGACTATTTTGCATTAAATACAGATGGGTTATTTTCTGGAGTTACTTCTTCAAAGAACGGAAATGTTACATTTCTTAGTTGCATACGAAATAACATTTTCATCGGTCGACTAAGTTTTGAAGAAAAGAGATTTCTCTGCGACAGAATGATCCACATACTCCCCGAATGGGGATTATTTTCTCCTTACATTCAACAAAAAATATTCATCCCAAATAAATATTCACTCTATTTCAGTTTTGAATTCAAATAGCGTCTATACTTTGGATTGAACAACAGGTAATAAATTATAAGGAAAAATAAAAAACGAAACCGTTTTAGATTCTGTTTTTATATCAAATATTTAAGAAATGCTACGTTTTAAATTAACGATGATTTTTTTTTCTCCTTATTAACACCATTTCTGCACTTTTTATTGAAACTGTTAAAAATTAAATTGCTTGACTTTTTTGTGAAAAGAAATTAAATTAAAATTTGCTTAAAAGGTTGTATATTAAAATGATTTGGAAATTTCCGAGGTATTAAGTATTTTTGCTAGTTTTGCAATTAAAAAAGTTTATTCCATTTATTAGAAAAAATACATATCTAAAAAAAGTGGATTATTAAAAGCTAAAATATTTCACAGAAAGGTACGTTTCATTGTACAAGGTATTAATAAAAGTAGTTAAATAGAGAATTATATTCTAATTCGTATAACCCTGCTGAGTTCATGCTAATGAAGAACAGCGATGTAAAGGGTTTAAATCCGTCCATGACCAAAATCTTCACTTTGAAACAATACAAAAGTTTAGACAGAGAGTTTTGGAAGTCTTCATCCCTTAACCAAGGTACAAAATTACAAAGTCTTACAATAATACTTCCCTGTAGCATCTGGAGGTGGCATTAATAACCTGAAAATTGCAATACTAATAAATCATTCTCAAGCCGTATTACGAATCTCGAAATCAGAAAAAAAATTATAAAGTAAGAAAATAGAAAAAGAAATAAAAATATTAAGAAAATTTTTAATAAACATGAAATTATTATTTTTCACACACTTTTCTTGTAGAAAGTTTCAATTTGTTAGGCTCCGATTGAGTAAATTTGTCTAAGAAATAAACTTAAGTTCCATGATTCCCGACGTTGATGACGCTTTCTATTAGTTCCCCGATATCAATAGTATGTATTTTAATATTTAATGGGAATGTTAATCTTTGTGTTAAATGTCCATTTTTCAATTTCTTCCTTTGACAAGTTTAAATCTATGGAAAAGAAAATACTGAATAGGTCAGTCGTAATTGGAAAGAAAAGTCGGCTTATTAATTTATTTAATATTAATGTGCTTAATTGTTAAATTTATTATTGTAAATTTGAATGATTATTAATTTACGTCTTTATAATATCCCTTGTTTTGTTAATACCTTATAGTTGCTAGTATTTTGATGAAATCAGTCATCATCTCTTCAGCGACATTTGTTATCTTCCAACACCGTTTGCATCCATGCATGAACAAATAATGACTAATGTAAATGCTATACCGAACTATTTTGCATTCTCTTCTGTAGCATGACTCGTCGATGAAAAGGAATTTTCACGATGTTGAAGAAACCAATAACAATACTATTTTGTCCAGACAACTTGAATAATTTTTGAGTTTTGAAGGATATTTAAATTACATAAATATATGAAGTCTATTTAAAATTACAAAGTATATAAAGAAACATTTACTGCATTTAAATTAATATTTTTTTTTAGTAATTTAATTTGAAAACATGTGTTTTTTTACTAGAATATGCCGAATAGCTATACGAAAACTACTCTTATTATCTGAATAAATATATTTGAAAAATAAATTACAAACTTAATTCATAGAAAATCGTCTCATAATTCTCTTAATTAAATACTTATTATTTTTTTATTGGCTTACCATTTCATTTTCCTAGAGTTATTTTATTAGTAGGCATTTATTCTAAGATCTCCCACAGTATTTTCACATTTACCTTAATATACTCATGGACCATGTTGAACTTAAAAACAATGTTGAAACTTTTGAGATCAACTCGAAATTAAACTAGTACTTTCTTCTACATTCTTCTGAAAATTAAGACATATTGTAAAAGCAATATAAAATTCGGTTTAATAAAAAGAGCCCAAACGATTTTTTGCATTTTTTTCTGGATTATTTTAATCGTTTTGGTGTAATTAGATTTTACTTTTCCACATTTAGCATAAAAAAACATAAAAAACAGAAATAGCATTTTTTACTTCATTTAAATAATGTTTTTTAAAGTGAAAAGAGTTGTACACAATAAGATGACACAAAGCCGGAGTATCATGGGCAACTTTCTTGTTTGATGTTCTACCTTAACATGTTAACCATGGACATGTGACATATTCAGGTTACTAAGGTAACGGATTCATCCCTTTCCAGTTCACCAAGGTATTTTGTCTTTCAATCAACTGAGAACAATGACAATGCTGATTTAATTCCTTGGTAAATATTTTAATGTGTTTTTCGTGCACTGAATGATAATGTTTGAAGAGTATGATAAAAGTTTTTATATATGTAATAAAATCATAACACGAAAGTTATGTTGAATAATCAAGTTATTGTTTTGTGAAATTAAGATATCAGATATCTTATCACTCCATCTACCACTAAGTGTATTTTTTTTAAAATACCTGAAACGCGTTAGCTAAAAAGACAATATTTTTAAAGAGTTTTCTAAAGATAAATTTCATTAAATATTTTCCCATTTCATTACAGTTAGAATTTTCCTTAAAGATATATATGGCATTATGCGGGAAAAGGAAATGAGATAAAAACACTCTGTTAAAACTAAACAGTGGATAGTTTTTGTTTCGAAATGTTTAATGCCTACCCAGATCAAATTTAGAGCAAACAAATTTCTTTACAAACCCAAAAACTTGTTTTTGAGGCGATGAGAATTTATGAGGCGACCTCAATATTTATTGCTAGTATTCCGTCAATATTTGAGTGAAATACTTTGTTTGCTCACCCAAAAAATTTCTTCTTTGTATTAATGTGGATGAAATAAGATAGAAAACTGGGGCTCCTTGGGTATTGGAAGCTAGAATATTCTTTAAAAAAGGGTATCGAACTTTTAACAAATTAAAACTCAATTTTGAAGCTTCATACTATATTAACATAATGTGTAGGAATGTTTCATTATCCATTCTCTTCCACTCAATGAAGCATGCAACACAGAAAAAGATATTATATATCATATGCTGACTGATATATATTTGAAACCATATTTTCGAAGTTTTCATTGTTATTCTGAAGTAGTGAAATGTTGTGTAAAACTGGTAAGTGAAACATCTGGAGAATTGTATGGTCCCGAAGCAAGAGGAAAATATTTACGAAAGAGTATTGTTATTTTATCAAGATAGATAATGCCCAAAATAACAAAAGTCTCATTTCGCATTTATTTAGTTTCAAGTACTTTAGTTTGAATAAAAAATATTTGCTAATTAATGTGTATGCTTTGTAATAGGCCTCTGTATAGTGCTAACAATATAAAATAAAAAAAATATCCGATAGCCTATTAATTATTCTTCATTATGTGTGAAAATTAAAGAGGAAAATACTTAATGTAACTAGCTATTTTTGCATAAAAAATCATTTTTGTTTTGATTTTGAAGAATAAAGAATAAATATATTTAATTTACATATTTTAATTACTTCATCTTCTTCTCTTATCCCAAGCTTTACAAATAGAACGATAGTACTTTAGTATGTTAAATAATTAGAAGAGAAATAGCGAAATATCTCTAGCGTTCAGTGCACTGCTTGGGCAGTAGTTATATTTGATTTTGGTGTTTTTTCTCTCTTTTTTCTAATGTAGACGTAAGTAAATTCTTCCACGGGTCGAGGAATTAAAAAAAGAAATAGAAAAAAATTAAATTTTAATAAATATTTTTTGTCAGTGTTCTAAATTATATTAAAGTTTCTATATAAAACGAAGGTAGGAATTCGAAATACATAAGAATCATTGATTCAAAAATCAATAATGATCTAATTTTAAATTTACTAACACAAGCTGTTTGAAATTTTTGGTCATACATGTGTCTTGCAAATGTTAATTGATGAAAAGAGTTATTATACATATATACTTTTAAATGAAAAAGTTCCTTAGAATATTTGTTTCTAATTGAGTATTTTAAGGGGGTCACTTCACGCAGCATTTTCCCCATCTCCGTAATGTTAAAAATGATCAATTTTAAGGAACATTTTTAAAAAATTGGCTGGTTGTACAGTCATGAATTTTTTTGTGTGCATTCATTGTATTGTTTTTATTATTTTGATGGGAGCATTTTTCAAAATTTTGATTAGTTTTTTTAAAAAAATTCATATGTGGAGTAACACGTTAAAATTTTTAAAACGGTGAAAATTCTTGTACATTTTAATCCATAAATATTTTTTGAATAAATGTTTTGACAAAAACTCTCATTAAAATATTTATTGGTATAGTGTTAACACATGTGCAAAGTTTCAAGGCTATAAAATAAGTAGTTTTTTCAAAAATGTTCCTTTTGTGTTGAAATTTACAGTTTTGAGAAATAGAGATTTAAAGTAAAAACTTACTATTAACTAATGCATCCCAGAACTATAACTTGAATTGTGGTGTCATCTGCAATATTATTTTCTTGCCTACATTTTAATTGTTTTTTTTTAATTCTAGATTCTTTTGGTTCATTGAAAAACTGCTTATTCTGCTTTCTTAATGCACATGATCTACATCTTGCAACGCCCCGACATTTGTAAAATCCAGGAATTGAAAGTTAATGTATCTAAAACTTTAATTTAGTAATAAAACCTTGATTCTATAAAGACATTGCCTCATGTACTCCAGTTTTTAAAGTTCACAAATAATTTTTTGGGAATTATAGACCAAATACTATTTATGCTTTCACAAAAATTTTGAGTTTTATCAAACGAGCATCTAGATAAAAGTTCAAGACTATAGACCTCTAAATACTTTTTTATGAAATTTCCTAATTTCAAAAGTAAGTTGTGTTTATGCTTAAAATGTGTAACCTTTCAGTATGGACATTATATCTACACCACAAGTCACCCCCCCATGGGGCATAAACCGTGTCGTAGATTCAAATCTAGGGAGATTTGATCAAAAATATAGCCTAAATAGCTTGCCTTATGGCTGACAAGTTTACTGAGTTGTTTTGAATAGCCAAAACGTAGTATCTTTGCAATTTATCTATTTCTGCATCTGTCAATCTATTACGCCATCCTAGAGATTTTTTGTCCTGAGCTCTTTGCCTTTAATTTTAATACTAAGTTGTGTCCCCAACCTTTTCTCAACATGACCAACACATTCAAATTTTTTTAATGTTGACATCTCTTTAAAAGTTTAGATTCTAAAACTGCTTTGCATGCTTCAGAGTTCCCATATAGTTCAAGTATTGTGTTATCGTAAATTGTGCAATGCCTTTGAGCGATGGAAGATACAAAGTGCACCTTCAACTTCCATTCCCGTATTATTTCCAACGTCATTTTCTGAACACTCATTGCAACGTACATAGCCGTTAAAATTACATGAGCATTTCCTCGATAATATTTTAGCATCAACAATTTTCACAGTGTCCCCACTAACTGCCGTAACAACACTATTTACAGAAGTATGAGCCCTTTTTTTGCCAGCTACCATCGATAGCCAGCGGTACATTTGGACCTCCATTATTATTTATTACTGCATTATTGTTTCAACAGCAGCTAACGTCATAAACGCTTTGGCTACTTTCTATGTTGCGTTATTTAATTTATGCATGGACTCGCAAAACCACTTTGGTGGAGGTGACAAATTTATAACTCCACAAAATATTTTCGTAACTGCTTCTTTTTTAATATACCTCATAAATATAAGCCTAGTGTTCACTTCATATAATTTTGTATATTTTTTGATTAACTACTGCTTTAGTAAACTTGGTATTAAGAAATGTTTTAATAACACCACAAAAAACACAACATATAACAATTTTGTAGCAAAACCCTGGATTTGGAACCAAAATTTATGTGAATACCTTTTTTTTTTTACATTTTATTTATGTAATTAATGTTGTTTCAAAGCACAAGAAAATAGTACAATGTCAGTCATTTCACAAAAACATTCAAATGAATCTAAAAAAGAAACATACTCTTTATTAAACTTACCTAACTTTACTTTCAAAATTGAATTATTTATGTTGCAATTGTCTGACTGTTATGCAACATTTAATTCCTTGAAAGTTTGAGTTTTCGTACATATTTTTCCAAACTTTCGTTTTTTAAGTGTTTTATTTTTAAACAGAGGCATATTTATAAAAATCTTTTTGATAAAAAAAACGATTCTGCACAATAGCAAAAATCCGTTATAAAACAGCATGTGCCCCTTTTTTTAACGACTGTCCATACTAACTTCCATATAAGCTACCCACAAAGTAAACAAACAGCTACAACTATTCACTTCATTCTTTCCTAATAGCTGCTGATCAAAAAAAAATTATTTTGATCAATTTAAAACTTTTTATAAGGCTGAAAAGAGCATGTGTCTTTTGTTTTGATTTTAAAGGGGCGTGGCAGTCAGCTATTTTAGGTTTGACAAATGTAAACAACTTTTAAAAAATTATTAAAAATACTTCTAATTCAGCTAGAGCAAAAATTGAAATTGCATTAGAAAGAAAACGAACGGTATTTTATTTTTCAATCAAAATTGAAAAATCGATTTTTAATTCGATTTTCGTGAAGTGACCCCTTAAAGAAGAAGCCCGTATGCGTACTTAGGACCAACGTATCTTATAACTTTATGTGGTGGATATTACTCCATTTATTTTTTTTTATCAGAATTAAATTTTAATAAGCTGTATCACAAGGCACAAAATGCTCTTCGTTTATTTTGAAACCAAAAGTTACGATTTAGATTTCATCAATGTAATTTATACAAAATAGTATCCATGAATTCTCAGATGAGCTCGGTAACATCATCAGTAAAGAGGGGCAATCATTGAGTCCACTCTCAACTCTGCGCACTGCGCAGATGTTTACGTTAATATTCCAGCAGCTTACACCATAAATCGTTCTTGCTGGAGCTGCTCTTAATAATGTGGAATCCTTTACGTATTTGGGTACTGTTTTTACTATAAAATAAGTTGGAAGAAAAACGTGGAATATTTAATTGATCGAATAACTAAACGACTACCTATTTTTCAGGGACTAGCTGGCTTCCGTCTAGGCTGTACATGATCTACTATCCCTCTTATATATCAAAAATACATCCTTCTAATCTTTACCAATTGCTGCGAGTCCCTCATCATTAAATTTGAAACAGTTCTACAAAAACTAGAGGTTTTCCAAAACCAGGCTATTAGACACATCACAGGAGCTGTAAGAACTACACCGATTGATCCAATGATGATACTTACCAATATTAAACCCCTGTGTGTTGTTTATGAGGAAGAGCCATTTTTCTGTACAAAAAAAATGTGATTCAAACTGATAGATTTTGGTTTGATTACCAACACACCCCACGCAACTTAAAAAGTCAAAACGTATTTATTCAGTGTTAGAGAACGACCATCAAGAATGGACAGGGCCATATCCCTCCCTCTTGAAAACAAAATAAAACTTACAAACCATCTCCACTGCTTCAATCTGAATATGTTTGTACTCTTGAACAAGAGATTGTGAAGTAGGATACTTCAACCGCTGTTATACACACGCTTCCTATTGAAATTAGGGATATCAATTACACTAAACCTAACTGGTTGAGAGTTTTTACTGATGGATCTTTTTTCCCTGAACGGCCTAATGCTGATACTTGAGTTTTTTGCAACCTTTTCGCCTTTTTTATCCCTGTAGGTACTATAAGAGCAGTCTACGATGACAAAAATTTCTGCAATTCGTGTCGCTTTGAGGCACACAGCTTTCTTGTTCTCATGAAAAATTCTCAAATGTTGTCATTCTTTCTGACTCGCAAGCAGCTCTCTACTCAATGAAATCTTTGGAAAATCTCTTCTTGAGACATAATACCCCCCGATCTCTATTAAAAAAATGCAACAGCTGGGCAAATCTGTCGCTTTCCAATGAATCCCTTCATAATTCGGAATTTTAGGAAATGAAGTCGCTGATTTATTAGCCAAAAAGTGTGCCTCTGTTCAACAGGTCACTTGTAACAGGGTCCTTTTTTTATCTTACTTTTAAACTAGTTTTTAAAAGAAAATCCCCCTCTAAATTGCGCATGTATTTAATGAAAATAATCTCTAACAAAAAAGTGGAAGGATCTCGAAACATATAGCATCCGGGAATGGCCACAAGAAATGTGGCCATGGCTCAGTTCTGAATTCTAACAAAACATGACTGTCTAACTACCTACTTATTCAGGTTAAAGCTGGCTTCTGATCCATGCTGCGCCATCTGTTGAGGCCAATTTGCCAATGGCTACAACATTCTCCATTGCAGTACTCTTAGCGAACAATTATCCCTGAACGATATTTTGAAGCAAGATGCCGATTGAGGAAATGAATGTTTTATGTTTATGTTCTATTGTAATTGCTATTTTATTGTCAAACCCAATCTGCCATTTGAAATTAAAGAAAAAAAAAACATACGCAAATTAGGATTTACAACTTTTTTCTTAAATTTTCAGTAAAAAAATCTTTGTTTTTATAAGGAAACAAAAATCTTCTTGTAATAATGCAATATTTATATCTACCGTTTCAGTGAATAACACAAAAATATATTTTAAACATGTGTATTTTTGCTTTAAAAAATTTGACCTGTTGCTTTTTTTCTGTTGCGAGATAAGTTTCACTAGCTAAAAAACTAATTACCTTACTTTATCCACGAGGATTTAATGACAAAATGCTCGTGGATGGTTGATTATTATATTTTTAAAATTGTTCAATCAGTGTTTTAAATTGATTTTTATCATTGATGAAGGGCATACTCTGGTGCTATCATTAATATTTAAATAATCAATTTTAAATCTAGCCAAGTAATTTTATTCAACGATTCTATTATGGGGCATTTATTTTTCTTTGTAGGTAAAGGAAACGCATTAAATGTATATATTACATTTTGTTTCTATTATTCAAGCTGTATAAAACTGAATTAACGTATTGAAAACATTTTGCACTTAAAATGCTTTAAGTACTATCTTATTTACGTACAAATATCATTTGTTTTCAATCATTCTGGTACAACCAGGTGTGTTGTTACGCCACTTACTTTCTGTGTAAATGACCGAATACTTTTAAATGTAAATGACTGCATCAGCAATAACCAATATTGAATTCAAACTTTTATAATTATAATCAATTATTGACACAGATATATTATATCTATTGGTTTGAAAAGTTTATTGAATTCATAAATGTAAAATGTGTTATAAGTCTAATATTACAATATGTGTGAGCTATCATATATTTTATCCACAAATATGTACCTGTTTTTCAAAACTGACCTGGAAACTTTGGTTTTCTTGCTTTTATTGCACTAAATTCTGTGCCGAACTTATAGCATAAAGCAAAACTTATCATTCAAAGCGATATTTATTACGCAATTTTAAAATATTAACATTACTTAAAATAATCTTGACCTTAATTTTTTATCGTGATAAAAGAATATTTTGAAAGTATTAAAACTTCCGTGTAAGAAATAAGGAGAAAATGACTTTTTTCCCCTCTTTTTTAAAGGATCTAAACAAAATATATTAAGAATTTATTGTACTATATTCATCATAAAAAACTTTCAGCGCATTTTTTTATTCACTATTTAAGTTTGAACAAGTTTAACTATTTAAATTTTCTTTAGTTAATTAAGCAATACTTTTTGTAAAACGACAGAACATTACATCGCAATCAATACGCATTTAGCTTAATAACAAAACATAATCAGTAGAATATCTAGAGGAAATTAGACAGTAAACAATTCATAATTATCGTCAAAATAAACACTAAATTATCAAGAGAAAATTTAAAATGCAGCATAAGCATTTAAATATCTATTATTAATTTTAAAAGAGCATTTTGGGGGAAATACTGTAATGCAGCGGGGTAAGCTCATTGAAAATCAATACACGTGTCTACATTCTTAGTTCACTTCAAGCACTAATTTTGGAAAGCGCACGTTTCTAATTATCATCTAGTTAAGTTTAAAATTAAATATTGTGATCGATTTCGGTTTATTTTCACGTCCATAGAGATTTAATAAATCTTAATATTTATGTTCAAATCCTGATAATAATGATTAAATATGATGAATAAGCTTATAAATGATTAAGCTTCAAATATAATTATATCATAACATAAAATTTATATCATTTCCAAGGGATAAATAAGTAAAAATTCTACTGAACTTATTGAAATAACTTTAATATATTCTCGGTATATACAACCTTTGACCATAAAGTTCGGTGAATAGTCCTGTAACATTAACGAAGGTGAAATAATAAAGAAAGTTAACTTACTGTCCTTTGAAATAGCCCATAAGAATGCACTGCTGTGATCTGCTATACATGTCCTAGAAACTTAGCAAGAAGTCTTCTTTTGGAATGAAGTTCGAAAGCCTCGTCACGTTTCTTTGGATGTTAGGAATACCATAAATATCGGTAACATGCTTTTCTTATCCCTAAAATCTGAGTAATGATTTGTCACACTGATTCACGGTTAATCCACAGTTCATCAGCAATTAATAATCCCACTTAATTGACGATCTTTATAGATTAATTTCCTCACTTTCTTATGTTTTCGTCACGGACTGAGGTCACCAGTCTTCAGCTACGGGGATTTTCCGAAACTCTTTTCCTGCTTTTCGAAAACGAGTGAACTACTCTTACACAGACTTCACTTCATAAAGACGTACCAGCATCGCATAAAATTCTTTTGGTGTATTTCCAAAATTGAAACAAAACTTTAAATTGATCCTTTATCTATTCATCTACCTTTTTTTAGATAAGAACCAAGACACTGAACAAGCACTTTGTAAAACAAGTCTTACAGAGAACACAAATGAGTCTCAACTGTACAATGGTGAGGGCAGATTGTCAACACCTGCCACTTTGCATGAGCAGCTTTTTGTTTCGCCAGTGTTGCCAAATCAGCCGTTCTGACTTCATTCAACGAACTTTATTATCAGAGGTTGTATATATATAGATACACTACAACATTAAATGAGATAACAATCAGTATTCGAATAGGACGTAATTTCTTATCCATATATATTACTGTTAATTAACTAGTAAATAATTTTTAGGAATCGGTATTTGACTAGATCGTGCACATTGTAACGGATTATCATTTGATAGTGTACAAACCAGATATCCCATTGCTACTACAAAATTCCTATGAGAATTCTTGTCGTACCGTGCACATAGGTTCTCCGGCACATAGGTTCGTAAAAGTTATGAGCAAATGTCACTATTTGGGATAATGTAGTAATGGACTAATGAAAGGTATATAGGTGAAAAAGCAGAGTTGCTTAACAATTAGATCGGAAATATGCAATTTTCCTACGGTGTTGGTAATAAGCGTAAACCTTGGAGGTACAGAATTCCGAGAAAATAGATCATTTGAAAACCCTAAAGAATATGAGTACCGTGTGGTCCAGCTATCGGTGTTAGCTGACTCTGGTGTGACCTTTTTAACGATTCTACTTTCATCAATCTTCATTGATGGGTGAAAGAAAGCAGAGGTCACGCATAGCGTTGTGTCAATTGCATCTTATTGGTGTTCTCTGCTACGTGCACTTTCTGTGGGACTGGGTCATCCATATTTTTCATAATGAATCGCCGACATAAATGTTTTCAACGTTGCGTACTACTTCAAACTGATCGTTGATTTTCCATTTCATATGGCAGACGGAACATTTAATTGTCTTTTGTGGCTATTAAGTTTGAAAAGGATATTAACTGGTTACAGACGGCAGACTTCTCTACTTATTCTAATGTTTATTGAGCATTTTTATAGCATGCATAAGTAGTTTCCTGTGGATGCAAACAGAATTCTACAGACAGTAGAGGGCATTAATGTTGCACAATCACTGCAAGGATAATTACTTGATTGTACTACAAGGCAGGAAATAAATAATATACATAATGCGCGGGCTCTCTAAAATATATTAGACATAAAAAATGAGTTTTAATGGTAAACGAAGTAAGGAGATTATAACTGAGACACGAATAAATATTTATTAATGATAAAAATTCACAAATTATTCAAATTGACTCCCACTCTAATAAAAACTATTTTTGAAAATAATTTTAAAGAGACATTTCCATGTGATTCATCATTTAGGTTATAATTTATATTTCGTTTATTTAAGACCCTTGAATTCTATTCTTTTCCTGTTTATATTTCAGTTGCATAGAATATGGACCAACCATCTAGAGACAATGTTTTCCTCCTTTATACAATTTAATCATCAGAAAGATTGCCTTGCATTTCTATGGATACTTTCGGAGGCAGGATTCAGATACTTTCAGAAAAATATATTCCACAACTAATTGCAATTTTGCTGGATTATTTCGTAACACTTTAATGAAGACATCTTAGAATAGCAAAATAATGGGTGAAAAGTCTTGGAAGTCAAAATAATCTTTCAACAGTACAGTTAAGAAGTACGGAAGAAAAATATCAGGATGTTCCAAAAAAACAATTTATTTTAGTATGAACTAAAACAGAAATGATATTGAGTGAGGGGAAAGTTTCGGGTTAATAATACAGCATGTATTTCTGGTATTTATGCATTTCAGACTGGAAAACGAACCTCAATTATGTCTAGATGTCACACAAAGCCAGTCATTTTAAGTGTATTTTAATACAAAATATGATTAAATGATTAAATTTGATTTCCAAAATTTCTAATTTTCGTTCATTATAACAAGTTGTTGATTAAAAAAAATGTTTTGTTTGAAGTGTTGTGATGTGTTTGAACACGCGTACTTGTAGATATTTATTCTACTACTATTCTATTGTGCTATTCTATTTTGTGAATGTAATCATTTGTTTTATTTTGTAGTATAAAAAAAAAGACTGAAAGAATTATTTTATATTTTAAAATACTTTTAAAAAAATTAAAAATTAAGGTATGCAAATTGCAAATACTGTATAAATTTTATTTATATAACGATGCAGGACCAACTGTGCATCCTTTAAAAGTTATCTCTTGGGAAACATAAAATGAAAAGCTCAGTAGTTCTTATTCCTTTTGTGTTAATAGTCTAATCAGTTTAAAATATACAATAACCTTATAGAAAAACATTTCAATACTTTATACTTTTCACTTTACTGGAGAGACTATAAAAATCATATTCAATCGAAAAATTACGTCAAAATATACAGTTTTAATGACTTTCAAGGTATTGTGTCCTTCTACAAGGAACCTAAAAAATAAGTCTTCTTATGTTCTCATTTGTTAAAAACTATATTCCTTTTCAATTTATTAGTAAAGGAAAAACTGACCAAATTTTTTCTAATTTTCTTTGACAATTTTATTAATTAACAATATTTATTGCTTTGATTATTGTGTTTATGTTACGATTTAAACAGTATTATTGTCTTTCTTTTTGAGGGAATAAATTTCTTATCAGACATCATAAAGCAAATTCCAGCAATTTTGTTTTATTTCTATTGTACTCTGTAAGTTTTCGTTTCTTCCAATAAATCCTATTTCCCAAGCTACCCAAGTGGTCAAATATTTGTTTAGTTCCTGTATCTCTGTGTGTAAAGATGTTAAAGCTTTGTTTCAAACAAAAACTTGAAGTATTTTCGTCACACTGTTTGAAGTGCTCCCAATGATGATCACAAAGCGGTTGTTTAATTAAGATTTTTTTTGTTCCTTAATTTACTTCCAGGCGTCCTTGCTGCGTCATTAATTAATGCAATTTTCCTTTTGATTCTTATTCCTCTACATTCCAGAAGACCAAATAGAATCCTTTCTCACCGAAAAATAAAGTGAAATATATTTTTTTAAATCTGCAGAGACTATGTAACTTTGCACGAAATTAAAATGAGATAATTAAGAGAAATAACTTTGTAACTTTTAAAAAGTATATAACGTCTTGTATTTCTAAATATATTTATGTGTGTGTGAGTTTGTGTGTGTGTCATATCATTAATTGCACAAAATCTAAATTAAAGCCAACCAATAAATATTAATTTAACAAGCTAGTATAGATCAAATAAGAGAAACACAGTAGTATAACAGCAAACTCTTAGTCTTAGAAATCAAGATTATGTTAAATATACTGTGTGGTCCAGTAATTCTCCTTTTATATTTTCCTATGTAACTAGGATAAAAGGAAGTCAGAATAGCTTAAGAATCAGTCTACAAAAATACTAAAATTTTATAAACACTGTACTAAATAAATAATACTTAAAGTACACTAGAGAGCGTTCAAAACGTAATCAAGATTGCGCATCACTACATATGGTAAAAGTATGACAGATATCATGGTTTATTGTTACTAAACATATGCATAAATGTTTACATTTTACCATCGGACTGAAAACTGCATACCGCTTACAGCTGCTGGTGGCACCGTTTACAGGAGTAAAAAAAACACAATGACTGGTCATGCATGAATAAAGTCACGCTCTATTTATTGTTGAGAGGCTTTTCAGTCTGAACAACAATTCTCAGCATCAGTTAATATGAAGCGAAGCAGGGAAATGCAGCTCCACCACACTAACATCAGGAAAAGAGACCGTAGAGGTTATCCTGAAGTGCTGGTATTGGCAGGTATATCGTCGAATCGACGGAGGGAGCTGCCTATTTTCGACATCAGCTCACCGTTACTGTAATGAAATTATTCTCACACACATGAGCGTTTGTTCCAAGTTTTAATTGGCCAAGACTTTATTTTTGTAAATGACATTACACGTCTGATGCATCCTGCTGAAGCTGCGGAACATTTAAATCACTGACCTTTACCTTTACAAATGGCAGGGTATGAAATGCCGAGATAGATTTATTAAAAACGGTCTATTTTATTTCGCAAAATGTTTTGTTTCATGAGACCAACTTTCACATAATGAGATGAGAGATATAATGATCCTTCGGTCGATAAGTGTCCAGGTCAGAATAAAAATCACCAGAAATCAAGTTACATCTTGGTGGTGAATTCGGTTGATCTCACCGTATCTCATGAGCTCTGCTAATCCACATACACAAAAAACAGGAATATTTGGTATATCTACATTGCTAGCTGATGGGGAAGAAGTACATTTTAAGGTCAACACGGAAGATTCATCGGTGCATGAGATATTGCATCAAATCAATTACTCTTTGTACTTTTCATATTATTAACGTAATAAAAAAATTTATTAAGGCTGCACCCAAAAATTTCAATTTTTGGAAAAAGGATCCGGGTCTATTTTTGAGTTATCAAGATTGTCAGTTTTTATTAAGGGCTTTAAAATTTCCAAGAAAAGAATGTATGCTATCACAATAAACAGATTTTTTAGGGGATTCCCTTGAAAGAACCATAAAAAACCTTTTTTTTAAATTGAAAGAAAGGACTTTTTTTCACTAAATCATCCAGCATTTTTTTTCTCTTTCAGCCTTGATCTTGATACTAACATTTCCAAAGTCTCTAGTCCAAATATCTCGTGTTAAATCATCCAAATCATTCTGCTCAAACTTATTTCGAATGAAATAACATTTAATTTTAATATCTATGACGTTGAAGTCACTTCAATCTTCGCAAGCCTGAAATATATTTTTAATTATTTTGGTTGCAATTTCTCTCTGAAAATTTAAAATAATGAAAAATTAACAAGTTTCAATTATCCTTATAATTTGTTCAAGATAGATAGTTTTAGAAGTTATGTGATGTTCTATGAACTAACATGTGTATATATTCATTTTCCCTTTTTGGGGGGGAACTTCAAATTTTTAAATTTTCTTTCCAAAAGTATAATTTGAATTGGGTATTGAGTGTTTGTCGCAGGAGAATAATGTTACCATTTCTTGTTTAATTTATTCTAGGAAAATCTCTTCAATTGACTTTTAATAGCTCAATGCTTCCCCAAAACTGAAACGGATCTCACATGTATAATCTATCTATTGCTTTAAATTTTAAAATTTCCCCCTGTCATACATAACTTCTACTTTAAAAACGGTTGTATGAGTCTTTTTTTCTTTTCCCCTCCCTTTTAAAATTCCCCCCAAATTTTTTTTTATTTATTTATTTTTTGGGGAAAATTTTAAAACGTTAATAAAATATTTTTAAAGGCCCCTAAATTACCGGAATTTTATATAATGATTTTTTTTAGAAAATTCCCCTTTACTTTATAACTAAAAAATTAATTTTTTTAAAACCCAATTTTTAAAAATAATTTACAAATAAGCCACGTTGGCACCCTTTTTGGTGACTTGTGTCAAAACATTAAAGGGGATTTTTTTTTTACATATTAAAAACGCTTTTGTCTGAGCTGCAATTTTCTACACACTATTGCTTTGGGGAAAAATACGATAATTTAATAATAATTTAAATTTAAAAATTTAAATTTACTGAAACTAATTATTTTTAAAAAATTTAAAAACAGCCACGTTGGTTTTCATTTTTGTGACTTGGGGAAAAACTTTAAAAAAATTTTTTTTCACGTTTTAAAAATTCAGTTGAACTGAAATTTGATATAAAGATAAGTTTTGGTTACAAAAACGATGCTTTAAATAATTAATAAAAAAAATTACCAATTTTTTAAAGTTGTGATTTCCCCCCCCTTCGTATAAACATATTTATATTAATTTTAACTATTTAATAAAAAGTAGCTAAAATAAATTTTTTCTTTGTTGATCTAAGTAGGAATTGACTTAAAAAAATGTTTTTATATTACTTGTTTATTGAAGACATAAAACAACTCTCTTGCACCACAAGTATCACAAGGAGCTTACAGACGTAAATAAACCAAACTGAATAAGTTAAGTAAAATAAAAATTAATAACATAACAAAAGTTACGAAATAATGAAACAACAAAAACAAATAAGTTAGAACAAAGACAAAAACTCATTACAAAATAAATACGAAACAAAACCAAAAATAAAAAAATGAAAAATTTATAAAAATTTACAAAATTATATCAATGAAGATACAAAATAAAGTGAAGGAAGCTTTACTCAAATCAAGTTGAAAAGAAATTTTGGAGGCTATTTGATCTTAAGAGCATACAGTTTGGCTTCCAGGTATTTTCTCTCTTTCATAAATTTTGAACAAAAAAGGATAAAATGTTTCACATTCTGATCCCCATAAACATTACAATGACAAAGTTTGGAAGGACACAGGTTAAATCTATTGAAGTACACTTTAAAATTACTATGACCAGTAAGGAATTGCGTGATCTTATAGTTTGTAAAGAAGCGATCACAAGATAGTTTTAAGAAATGGTTGGGAAAAATTGTTTATCAGGAAATAATGAATTGAATTCATGTATTGAGTGTTCCAAGGTGAGACAATGTTTTTTTCAGTTTTATTCTTTAAGAGCGAATATTAAATGAAATATTAATCTCCACTTGATTGCGGATTTTGCCAAGAAATCAGCTCTTTCGTTTCCAAATACTCCAGAGTGCACATGAAGAAAAGTTAAAAAAAAAAACTAGGGTATTTGAACACTTAAGAATTTTAAGATTCTTTTAAATTTCCACAAGGATTATGTTTATTGCAAGAGAAAATGTGACGTCATTTGATGAATGTTAATCAATCTTCATTTTTTTTCTGGAATGACAAAGCAACACATTAACTCAGCGTTTCTCAATTTGTGGGGCAAGGTGCCTCTGTAGGGGGCGTAATAACCTTACATGAGGGCGCGAGCATATCAAAGAGTTGAAAGTAAAATATTCGTTAAAACAATATTATTTTACTGCAAGGAGACGAAATAAAATACATTTAGACATAATAAAAAATGAAATACTTATTTACATCGATATAACATACTTATAAAATTATCAGTACCTCACAATGTATTTGATTACTAATTTATCAACACTAAATTAAGAACAAGTTTAATAATTACTAGTGATCCCATGGGCTTGTAATATGCAAAATTTAATACCTTGATAATGTGTATGGTTTATATTTAAAGTCGTATTATAGCTTTATGTCAAAGAACGTTATTAATGAGTTCAATACATTATTATTCTATGGTGGGGCGCAATGAAAGTAAGGATTGAAAATTGGGTAACAAACATTGAAAGTTTGAGAAGCACTACATTATTTAAATATTAAAACTTTTTCCATTTAATTTATTTCTACAGAACTTAAGATTAAATTACTTAAAATGCTCAATTATATTTTTATACGATTATATATTACAATTTTGTAAACTATGCATCATTTCTTTATTTAAAAATACAAAAAAGTTTCTCTTTTTCAACCAGTTCATAATATGAACTTCGGTCATATATCATTTTAATGTAGAATATTGAGTCTGGACTTAGTTGTTATATACATTGCCATCTATAAAAAGAATGTTCCCTTGTTCAAACGATTTCCAACATTTTTTCAATAAGATATTTTTCAATATTGGGAACAAATATACCATTTACCAAAATAAAATATAGCATTAAATTAGTAATAATATATAATAAGAGAGTTAACAAAAATTAATAGCATATACAGGATAGGAGGAATATGAATGAAGAAATTGTTTAATTAAAGCCAGTAGTTACAATGTTAATCTTTAACAGTTAAGTACAATTCTTTAAAAATCAATACCAAGAATCTTCATAAGAATAAAAATATTTCTACCAAATTAATGAATGCGCATGACCTACATTTACTTGCATACCTATAATGAATTCAATTTTTCATAAGTTGATTTTTTTTTCTATTATATTCTTTATTCTTTGAGAAACATGTATGCAATTCATTTTTATTATCGTCTTTCTTTATTCGAAGCTCCTGATAACGCAATTGACTTTTACCGTGATCTTCACAGTTGAGTAAACTGATTTATCTGATATTTCTTTATATGCTACGCAACAATCTTTAGTCCATCGGATGGTTTTCAAGAGTTATCTGTTTTTAATCTATTAAATAACAATAATTTTCTTCATACTATTGTGATGTTTTTCTGAGTTTATGAAAATTCAATACAGCACTTTTTTCCTGTTTAAGAAAGTACTTTCGAGAAAGATGGTATATTTATTGAAATCTTATACAAAAACCATCCATTTTTATTAGTTAATGTATTGTAATAAATCATCTGACAATGTAAGACTCTGGATGTTATATCGTTTCTCTTATACTTCATTTTTTAAAATTCTGCATTTCTAAGATAAATGCATTTTAACGCTCTAAGAGAAAAAACTCTTTTAGTGCACTCTATTTCATAGACAATTTAAATCTTTTATAAACAAGCAACTAAATGAAGTTTAAGCTCTGCATATAATCTTTAAGCCCATTGTCTCATTCTATTCAAGAACTACTTTATTTTAAATTAAGTAATAGAAAATAAAAGGTAATATGCAAAAAGTTTTATTCTTCTCATCGTAAAATGATTTTTTTAAATTGTTGACGATACAGGCGTTTAAAACACTTTAAAAATCAGTTTCGCATATAAATTGTCTTCTTTTAATAAGCCTATAAAGTTCATTTGAAATATATTTCTTTTGTAATATATTACCATCAAATACTCTATTTCAAATAGTCTATTTATATTCCTATCTAAAAAGTTTAATAATAATAGAATAATAATAATTATAATAATTTAGAAAGTAACTTTCGTTTAGTATATGACACTGGACATTTTGAAAAATGCAAATCATAATTTAATAAATACCTAATATGAAATTAGCTTGAGAGATATTCTTATTATGAATATGCAAGAAGAATTAAACGTCATCTTAAATTAATGCAAGCAGTCAAAGTAAATATATACTCTGTCTCAATATATATATATACACCTAGAAAAAATCGAGCCACTATCACAAAACTAGACAGGAATGTAGTCTGGTCGGAGATATACAAATGATCAAATTGTCGACACCAATGAGATGAAGGTAAGAGCGCTATGAGCATATAAGATGTGCAGGTTATTTAAAGGCATGATTGCTCGTGCCACAGAATTATTCAAACAAGTCTGTCGACTTGGATAAACAGCATTGTCACTAGAGATGCTTCTGAGACGTAACCAGTGACAGTACGAATAATTGCCTGATTTTGTGGTGAGGAGGATATTATGCCTCAGAGGTGCTCGAACAGGCGTTTCAGCTGCGACCTCAGTCGGAGCAATATGATAATCCCTCGGTATTGGCAACAATGGATCACAGAAAGGGCAATCTACTATCACGGAGGACTTGGACATCCCAGGAATACAAATGCTCGCGATGATCACACAGTCATAAAAGTGGTCACGTCCTCACCACTAGAATCGGTTCGACACCATTTACCATTTTCTAAACATCCAGTAGTATCAAGGGAAAACATTCTAAGACGATTGGCTGAATCAGGTATAAGGAGACTACGACCTTTAAGACGCTTAACGCTGACCCCATCATAGGCAGTATCGATTGAGTTTTTTTCCAATTTCTGCAAAAAATTTTTTAACCGCATGCTCGTCCTTTGACTCCCCACCCCCCTTCGCTGATAATTGCCCGCATTCAGCTCACCATCCGCAAGTGGAAACCACACTACCACGTATTGTTCCGATTTAAACTCTTCCATGAATAGCATGACATTACTTTTGATTTATTTCCTCTAACACAAACATGTTTCATTACTGCACGTTGTAAATATATACATCCTCTACCTCTCTTTATATTCATGTTAGGTGGCATTGCTATAACTGCAATCATTTTGACTCAAATGCATTTGTCCAGTTTTCATTTGGTCAACCTTTATATAAAACTTTTAAATATAAAAGGGGGTTGGCGTGGTGCGTGACGGTTTTTCCGAATGATTTTATTTTTTTGGGATAATATACTTGCGTACGTATATATTATATATTTAAAGTGTTATAATTCACGTAGTGGCAACACAATAAAATTTTTTTTAAAGAACTTGTAAATAAATTTGCACTACATTCCTTACAATATAACCACCAGGAATTATTTCTACAATTTTCATCCTTTGTAGCGTAGGAGTGAATGATTGAATATTAAGACAACACCATTCAGCTACATGAGGGAGTTTGGTGAAGAACCTCGACATTTTTTATCCTTTGTAGCACTTCTCTGATTAAATATTTTGGATCATTTGAATTGATTGTAAGTCTATTATTTTTCTAAGTATAGTGATCTTGATATTATGTTCCCCTCGTATTTTGACAGTGTTTCAATACTACAAGGCATTTCCCCAATTAACTTCCGTAATTTTAAAGTACGTTGTTAATAAATATTTAATATTGTTTAACAAAAATTCTCCTATATAAAATTGAAAATAAAAGGAAATAATTGTAGACTAAGATAACCCAATTTTTGGTTCATATTTCATATGCAAAAGGCCTTAACGATTCAGATGCGTGAAATCGGAGAATTAATCAATAATAGGACAATTTTACACTTAAGCTAATTTTTCCCCTGGATTTAAATCCATTTTCAGTTGCTATCGTAAGTATATTATTTAAAGGAGTCTCCTGACGAGAAATTGAAATCTCAAATCATTTTTAGTATTGATTTGTCTGTAGCTCATCTCATTTTAGACATCGACTAGTAATTAGCCAGTACTTCAGATTTATGCCTGTAAAGCTGCATTAGATTTTATTCAAATAAATGCTTCAAATAAGATCTGAATGAATAAATAGCATTCTATAAATATCCAAATTTCAATTTCCTACAAAATGAAAACATTTCAATGAATAATTCAAGTAGATATTTCATATAAATATTTAAGATAGTAAAATATATATATTATTTGATTCCGTCAACTGAATTATATATTAAGTAAACTATTTGTGATATATTTTTAGCTAAATTGTACTTTTTACAATTTAGTTATAATTTTGAATATTAAAAACGTTAATATTAATGATTTGCAACTATCCAGGTTTGTCAAGGACTAAAATAGAAATTATTCACTGCTAATAAACTTCTTTGTATGTGTCTCTCTTTTATTGAAACATTTAGTTTTATAAATATTAATGCCTAAATTAAAAAAAAACTAAAAAGTAATAAAATAAATTCTTTTTTGACTACAAAGGAAGACATTTCTTACATGAAAATGAATTCACATATAACATTTATATTAACGTTATTGCCTCGAATGCGTTGCACTTGAGACAAATCAAACTTAAACAATCCAATCGTATTTTTTTTCTATTTCAGAAAGTAAACTTAAATGTACGATCTTTCTTCCTTTTTAACATAATTTCTTTTAAATATTTTGTAATTACATGCAAATGCATTTTAAAACATTGAACCTATAATTGATCAGAATGTAAGATTATTTTAAAAGTCTGTTTTTTTTAAACTTGACTTTAAAAGGTGTAAATAATTATAAGTTAGTAATTGTTATTTTCAAGAAATTGTATTAAACGTAGTTTAATATTTTAAATTCTTTCATTTACCAAATTCACCACATCTTTCTCGGAATGTGTTATAACGGTACAAAGTTAAGGTCATTCCGGTTTCGATAAAACTGAAGTTATGATGATGTTTTATTAACAGTTTAAAGCAGGGGTACTCAACTGGTTTTTCTGCTGGACATCATACACATGTTAGGTATTTCATGCGGAGCGCATACACATGATAGTTATTGCATGCGGATAATGGAAAAAAGCACATTATAAGACCAAAGCAACATCGACGACAAAATTCATCAAATTACTAAAACTCATTTTTGGCTTTTATTTTAACACTATATTAACTTTTCACACACACACACACAAAACATTTGGCAAACACACAAACATATCAAACACACACACAAACGTTTAATTTTATAAATTTGTACACAGTTATGGATGATTTCTATTTTCTTTCATCTATGACCAAGCCTTTTGCTTACTTTCTACTATTAAAAACAAACAGACACATTAATAGAAAAATTGATATACTTGATTGATAGACTTTTCAATTACATTTTTTGTACATTGTTCTCCAATAATTGAATTTCGTAGTACAATGACCATGACCGGGCCACGCAAAAAAAGTTGGTGGGTGCAGTTTGAGTACCACTGGCTTACAGGATCAAAGTTGTTTTGAGGCGAAGATATGGTAAACTACTATCTAATTTAGTTTCGAATAAGTGTAAGCGGTGCGAAGTTGTGATTGGGAAAATTGGGAATAACTTAGTTCTAGTTTCATCACATTTGAACTGAACTCAAGCATATAATTTAGTTTCCTTATTACTCATTATACAGCCTCAATGATTTGCTATTTTAACGTCTGAATGATTACTGATGTAAAATAAATTCCATATAACACAGTATGTTCTTCAAAAATTGCCTCGAAAAACGTCAAAATAGGATAGGTTAAGATCTGTTTAGTTCTAATTGAGCCAAATTAATCAGAAAATAAATTCACAAGGAGTTTGCCTTAAAATTTTATTTCAGAACCCACTAATGAACAGGTCACACAAGATAACTTTTTTTATAAAAAAAAATTAGCCCCAGAGAAATGATATATTTAGAAAATCTTTAATATTTATAAGACTAATGAAGCTGCGATTATGTATTTGTAAAAGATCTCCAATAAACTATTTGAACTAATTTATTGGTAATATTCTCGGCTTAAGATATCGATTGGAAAACATAATTTTATCAAAGACTAATGAAATTCTATTTTTGTGAGATTGAGGCGCAACTGTCTGAGGTTATTGTTCTATCTACGTCAAGGCTCAGTGTCCTTCCATCGGTGTGGTGTCGTAGAGGAGGGAGGTGCCATCGCGTCACTTCACTTAAGTTCAAAATGTTATCAGGTCTATCACCAATAACCCTCATGTTGCTTTAAAAGACGACGTTAATTTCACTCTCACTCATTCACTCATGCGACAGATATAATATGTAACATATAATGAAAAGAGATAAATATTTCTTTTTAAGATATTTGTATGCTTTAATGACGGCCTCACACGTTCAGAAACTTTAAAATATACTTAAATTATATTAAAAGATGTCTCATGTAAGGAAAGATCATAAGACATTATTAAAAATTAATAATGTCTTGTATCATTTGTTTCATCAATAGTATTTCTGATAATGAACCATGCAATTATAAAATATTCTTGAAATTAAAAAGAAAAGAAAGAAACCTTCGATTCTTCCAGACCTAATTATATTCTTCGAATATTTTATTGTGGAACAGTTTCAAATATATTCACACATATTTTTAAAAATAATTAGTAGGAATATTTCTTTTAGTACTTTTATTAGAAGATTATCCAGCAAATTATTCGTTATATTAGCTTGTTTAAATTGTAAATTTATAATTTAAAGAGAAAATAATTCCGAATACTTTTCTGTGGTCTATTTTAAAAAGATCATGAATCTTTCCAAAAAATATGCTGAAACTCATACGTGTTCCCTCTTAAATAAAAATACGCCTAATAAAGTCATTGATAATGGGAGAATACCTTTAAAATGTGCTCCCGCTCTTGAATATATTGTCAAAGTAAATCTATTCGGTAATAACTTATATATTGGATATGTTATTATTTATAATTCAAAGCTCACGTGTTTTTCTAAGTAATGACTAAAATTTGTACTTGATACGAAATCATTACGACAAAGAGATTTAAGTTTGCTAATATATGCATCTTTCAGCAATAACAGCTCAGAACCCTTTTCAGAAAACCCACTCTTTTTATTCCCAAGCCTAAAATTCAGAAAAAAAATTAGTATCATTCTTTCGACTTTCACACAAAATAAATTTACTCATCGTTAAACACAACTAAGAAAAGAGAAACACTACGGTGAAAATCATCGTATCTACGTAACGCTTTTTGTTAAGCATTCAGTAATTCCACTAGGTAGCGCACAAAACCGTTCTGCGCTTTAATTATATCTGCATAATTAATCGTGCGTCAACAAAACAATTAGTTTCTTCATCAAGAAAGACAATGCGTGTTACTTTGGATAAATCAACCGATTATTTAGATGGAGAACATGGTATGATTTGTATTCAATGTGATTGAGTTATACGATGATTTAGGCTCAACAATTTTGTTGCGTGTGTGTGAAGTGATGTATAGCATCAACCACATCATACACTTCGATTGTTATAATACAAGACATGAATGATTCAATTAGATGGTTAAATAAATGCAGTTTATATACAGGCTCGCGTATATTATTCAGATTATCTAAATATATGCGGTTTTTTGGGATTCCAATATTAATGATTTTTAGATGAGTGAATAACAAATGTGAGTCACAAGAACATGACAAAAAGAATATTCGTATTCTGCTAAGGCTCATAATTTAAAAAAGTGCTGAATTGTTTTCAAAAATATTTTTGAACATTGCTGCTATCGAAATATTATCAAAATTGAATTATAATACAATGTATCGATTAATACTTTTAACTCATTATTTTGCATTTTAATTATTTTTAAACTGTAATTCGAAAAAAGTATTATTTTCCACTTATGATAGGAAAAGCATTTCCATTAGACATTCATTTTTCTCTTTTGATCATTATAATTTTATTCATGATATTATTTTGTTTGTGTTTGTCTGTGTGTGAAACTGGGAATTTGGTGACTGCTTTTGTAAAATGGAGATTTTTAATAACTTTTTTGTTGTTTTAAAGTGGTACTCCTGTATTTAAGACAGTAAATTGTATTTCGTTTTTAGAATTATTTCTATTTTGTACAAATTATAAATATAAAATAATAAATTCAATATTCTAGTTTGTTTTACTTTAGAAGCTCACTTTTGATAAATATCCCTGTTAAATATTTCAATATTATCTTAAATCGCTATATTTTGAGGATGGAGAACAAATATTATAACTATCCTTAAAATTTATAAGGAATTCTCCTTAAAATTTGTATCATATTTCGTACAAGTCACTTTTATGTTTTTCATAAATCTTTATTGATTTGCTATTTGTTGCTAAGTATTGAGAAATTCTTAAATGTTGAAATGACACATATATACTTTATGTACAGGACTGATAGCAGTAATGCAATCGAAGCAGTAAGACAATTTCTAAATAGTTCATTTCCTAAGAGCAAGTTATATCAAGAAGCAACTACTATAGACTCATTCATTCCAGCTCTAAACACAGGACATGCTTCAAGCAAGAACTATCAGAGCGGTAAATGGTTGGCCACAATTCTACATGAATTGATGAGTGACCTGGACGAAGATCACGAACAGTACCTCAATACCGAAAAATTAGCAATACCATTATAAGGCAAGTAATTCATATCAAAAGTTTTCATCACTACCATATTCACGGAATTATGGTTACCATGTATTATCGGCACTTAAGGTCCTAAAAATGTACATGCGGCATCCAGAATTTGCAGCTTTTGTTTTTAAGTTTACAGATGAAGCAATATTTACATGTGATGGCACTCAGTTGTAATGTGTATCAGATTAAATATATATTCAACACATTCAAAAGCACTCCCCTCAAGAAAAATATCTTGTGGATATGCAAGCCGGTTGAAAATCTATGATCACCTAACTAGACCTTATTTGTAACCATGTTGCCTTAAATGAAAGAAAACCTCAGCAATCCGTAGAAAGCATTGCTGGATTTCGACAAATAGTAACAGATAATTCACTACCTCTTTAGGCGTTTCAGGACGACATAGCGCTATCTTATTATTAAAGGAATGTATGGAATAAGCAGAACATTTCTAGGACTAACTAGACCTTCCTGATTATCAGATCTGATTTTGGGACTTCTTTTCGGGTAGCGAAAGTACATCTTGTATGAGAGGCCTATTGATTCACCTGAGAATCTTGTCTCAATAATAACCGCAATCGTTTTTGAAACGACAGGGGGAGATTCCCCTCACCGATCCATATTTTATTCTTTGGGGGAAACCCCCTTTTAGTAAATTTTTTTTTTTTTTAAAAAAAAAAACCCCCCTTTTTAAAAAAAAAACCCCTTTAAAAACCCCCCCAAACCAAAAAAGAGGGGTTTTTTTAAAAAAAGGGGAAATTCCCCCCCTTTTTTTTAAAAAAAAAAAAAAAAACCCTTTTTTTAAACCCCCAAAAATTTTAAATTTTTTTTTTTCCGGGGGTTAAAAATTTTTTCCGGCCTTTGTTTTTTTTTTGGGGTTTTTGGGGGGGTTTTTTTTTAAAAAAAAAAAAATTTTTTGGGAAAAAAATTTTGAAATTTTTTTTTCCCCTTTAAAAATTTTAAAAAAAGGGTTTTTTGGGGGGAAAAAAAAAAAACCTTTTTTTCCTTTTTTTTTTTTTCCCCCCCAAAAAAAAAAAAACCCCAAAAAAGAAAAAAACCCCCCTTTTTCCCCTTTAAACAAAAAAATTTTAAATTTTTTTAAAAAGGGGTTTTTAAAAAAAAAACCCGGGCCCCTTTTTTTTTAAAAAGGGGGGGTTTTTCTTTTCCCCAAATCCTTTTTTTAAAAAAAAATTTTGGAAGGGTTTAAAAATTAAAAAAAGGGGAGAAAATTGTTTTTTTTTTTTAAAAAAAAGGGGCCCAAAAAAATTTTTTAAAAAAAAATTTTAAAAATTTTTTTTTAAAAAAAATTTTTTTTTTTTTTTTTTTAAAAAAATTTTTTTTTTAAAAAAAAAACCAAAAAAAATTTTTTTTTTTTTTGGTTTTAAAAAGGGGGTTTTTAACCCCCCAAAAAAATTTTTTTTTTTGGGGGAAAAAAAATTTTTTAAATTTTTTTAAAAAATTTTTAAAAAAAAAATTTTTTAAAAAATTTTTTTTTTTAAAAAAAAATTTTGGGTTTTTTTAACCGGGAAAAAATTTGGGTTTTTGGGTTTTTTTTTAAAAAAAGGAAAAAAAAATTTTTTTAAAAAAATTTTTTAAAAAAAAACCTTTTTTTTGAAATTTTTTAAAATTTTTTTTTAAAAAACCCCTTTTAAAATTTTTTTTGCCCAAAAACCCCAAAAAAAAAAAATTTTTTTTTTTTTTTTCCCCCCCCCTTCCCCCCCAAAAAAAACCTTTTTAAAAAAAAAAAAGGGAAAAATTTTTTAAAAAAAAAATTTTTTTTTAAAAAATTTTTTTTTAAATTTTTTTTAAAATTTAAAAAATTTTTTTCCCCGGGGTTTTTTTTTTTTTTAAAAAAAATTTTAAATTTTTTTGTTTTTTTTTTGGGAAAAAATTTTTTTTAAAATTTTTAAAAAATTTTTTTTTTTTTTAAAAACAAAATTCCAAAAATTTTTTAAAAATTTTGGGGGTTTTTTTTCCCAAACCCCCCCCTTTTTTAAAAATTTTTAAAAAAAAAAATTTTTAAAAAAATTTTTGGGGAAAATTTCTAAAAAAAAATTTTTTTAAAAAAATTTTAAAAACCTAAAAATTTTTAAAAACCTTTAATTCAAAAAAAGAGGCATGGATTAAATTTTCTCATTACTGTAAGGGCTACTTTTTCGAAAACGAGTTTTTTATCAAATTTTCACTTTCCCAAACCCCCCAAATTTGGGGTATATTTTCCTTAAAAAACCTTTTTAAAAAATTTCCCTTCAAAAAAGGGGAACAAGCACGGTAAATTTCGTTACTTTAAGTAGTAGTTCGAGATGACGAATTTTTTTTATAAGTTCCCAAACTCACCCCCCCCAATATGGGCCCAATTTGTAAGAATCCCAGCAGATCTATAACATTAATAAAAAACAAGTATGCAAACAAAGTTTGAAATCTGTATAAATCTCTAACTACCCTTAATTTTTTCGCAATGACCTTTCGGTCAATTTTAAAAACACTTTTTGTAGCTTATCTTTAGTCCATGAAAGGAGTGAGCCTATCTAGCTTTTAGCATGTTGGGCTTTAATAGTTAAAAACGGGAATATTTATACATAACGTCCCTTAAGCCCGACACCCCTTATAAAATGTTGTGTAGCGAACCCAACTTTATAAACCGAAGAGGCCTACCAAATTTCACGTTTGTAGGTCCAATAATTCAAAAATGGGAATATTTATCTATAACACCACGCCACGTCCTTAAAGATTCCTTTTTCGCCAAATCCCCTTTTGTAGTGGACCCCAAATTTTTAACATGCCCCCCAAACCCCCCCCTTTTATGTTCAATTAAATTCAAAATGGGAATATGTATATCTAACGCCCTTTAAACCTAAGGGATTAATTTTATTAACTCAGAAATTTTCACGGGCATGCGTCTAACCATTCCCCAAATTTCATCACAATCAAATGAACGGCTTAGGAATACATAAGAGATATACTGACAAACATCAACTTTTTTTATATAGATTTATGTAAAAATAAGAGTGCAAACAAAAAATATAATTATGTTCGTACATTTTCAGTTTCATGTTAAAGCAAGTACCAAAAGTAATGTTTAAAAAAAGCGGAAATGTATTTTTAAATATTTTAATTTAGATCTTTGTTTGGTTTTTTGAAATAAAATAACCACACACACAAATTACATTAAAACACCTTTTTTTTAATTTCTCGATCAAAATACGTAACATTTGTTTTAATTAAGAATATCCAAGAGATAGTTTAATGAGTGAAAATAATCGATCATTATAATTTTACTGAAATAAAAAACTAGATAATTTCTTATTTCCAATGATTTTCTTTTAAAATTATTTTCATAACCAACTAAAATCTAAAAGTGTTAAATGGCTTTAATAGAAAGTTGAAGCCAAAACACAATCCTCGAACAAAAATTTTGAACATCGGATATAAACTGACATAATAATTTTGGAAAGTAACCCAAGTAACCCCAATCAATAAAATCCTCCATGAGAACACTGTAATAACAGAAGTCATACCATTTACACCATTTATGGCATAGAGCGACGCACATATACCATTGGAAGATATATGAAGTCTCATTCCGGTAAATCCAGCTCATCACATAAAGTTGGCCCTCGTTTTCTGAAATGCTCAAAAGAAAAATAATAAAAAATAAATATACCCTGTTTGTAACACAGATGGATTGTCTTTTTCTTCCGCGCCCTTTGTTGGGAGGGTGATAGCGTAATGATTTCAGTTCCTCCCCATCCCCGTACTTCTTTTTCTTTTTAGACAGAATCATGAACTACATCAGATGAAAGCTCTGGCTAAATGATGTCATGATAGTATGCCATAGATCAGGAAAAAGCAAAGTATTACGATATGCTGCAAGATGAAAATTAGATAATATAAACGTTGGATTTTGATTTTCATTGGACTTGAATTGTATGTTAATAAATAAATCTCTCTACTTTTGGAATTAGTTTTGTTATCTACCATTAAATATTTATGTACTGTTGGAAGAAAGATGTTAACTTTTATTTAATCTGAAGAGACTTAAAACACTTCTAAACATTCTAATTCAAAGATTTAATGAAACTTAGAACATTTTTTAAAAAGATATTATTTGTTTCAATACAAATCTTCATTTGTAATTCAAGATTCATGATAAATGATGTTGCCGTGAAAAGAACATGAAAATATATGAAAAAAAAAATGAAAATTGCTCCAGAATCATCAAAAAACATGTGCTAGTTGCATTCTACTTCTCTCATTAAAATATTTTAAGTACTAAATGCAGTAATCATTCATTTCACCCGAAACAAGCAATAATTCTGAGAATATTTAAAATAAACTTTTAAAGCAGGCCGAAGAAAATTTTTGATATATATTGAATGCACACACGCACTTGGAAGATATTATTTAATCTATTTGTACTTCAAATGTATGTATAATTTACTTAACAATAACTATTCCCACATTTACCGAAATATCATTATAAGGACATTGCCCTGGTGTTTCCTGATTCTACACACAAATTCTGTATTTACATTAAGAATTAAGATAATTTTCATTTCAGTAGATAGAGTTAGGGATGTACATTCGTAAAAAAATGAATCGAGTTTAAGAGTATTTATAATTACCTTTGTAGAAGAACAAATCTAATATGACAATAAATATATGACAATAATTTTACTATAATTTACTGTTTTTTAATGTAAATTATAATTATTTTTTATAAGTTACTTAAAGAAATATTATTTTTGTTTCTAAACTAAGAGGTTTTAATAATACTCTATTTTCCCTCTTTCGAAAACTTTCAATATTAAATAACCGATAACGAAAATGTGTTTATATGGAGCCTTAACCCTTTTGGATGCTGTAACTTCTACTTGAAATATTTTTAAATAATTTAAGGAAACTGGATAAAACTTCAGATTAAACTATTTTCAACATGAAGATTCCGAGTTTGTGAAATATTTAATATGTTTCTATCAACAAATTTTTTGTAGTTTTATTGATTCACTTGGTAAAAAATGGTAAAAAAGAAAGGAGTTTTACAGTTATTATTGGAAAAATAATATTGTAACTTATATTGCTTCTAATGTAGTCTAATTTTTATTTGCTAAATTAGGAATATTTTATCAGGAAAAACAATTTTGGACTACTAACATTGTAAAAGTATTTATTTTAAGTCGTATTTATTTAAAATTACTACTTACACACATTATTGATTTGAAGCTTTGGACATGCAATAAAGCTACTTAAATTCTTATTTTGTTGAACTTTTCAGTGAAGAAAGCGAATCAAAATAAATAGATTAGATTGTACATATATTTTAATCGCTTTGAAACTTTCCACTTCGGTTTTCATATGAATTTTCATTGAGAACTTCAGTCAAAAATAGTTATTAATCTCTTAGAGAAACAAATATTATAATATATAATTCAATGAATTCATACTAAAAATTAGTGATTGTAGGACCAGTCATTGTTTTCTTAAGAAAACCCTTTATCTCTTTTTAACATTAAGAAGCTCTGGAAAATCTTGCTTGCAGTGACCTTAGTAAATATACATATTCAACAAGGTACATTTTTTGAAATTAATTATTTTTACATAATTAGGGAATAACTATATATTAATTGAATTATATGTATCTGCCACTTGAACTTTAAAAACTGCTTAAACAGCTTTTTAAAATTGAAAAAGTTTATATATATATATAAATTGATTCAGAGTTCTATTAATAACATATTCCTTAAATTGATAAGCAAGTTTCAAATTCAAATATGCAAAATATTTCTCTAAATGTGTTTTTAACTATATTCCACTTTATATTTCCCAGATAAAATATTTCTGTCGTATGCTCTCTTAGAAAATATAGTTAAATAGGTTTTTCATTTTACGATTTCCTATGTATTTTCAATATTTTAACTCGACATAGTTTATGGGTAGTAAGAAGTGTAGAATTATTTCAGCTTTCTTTGAATAAAATGTAACTTTATGTTAATAATATAAATAATGCATACTGTCTATATTTTTAGAGAAGTAAGCATTCTAAGACTGGATAAATATTTTGAATACATTATTAATTATAAATCGTAGGTCCATACCTACATGTTTTCCATTTTATGGACACCGCCCGAATCGATGAACGGTTAACAAGTTATTCGATATATTTGATAATATATAAGCAAATTCACAGCTGTTAAGAATACAGTCTTATTCTAACCAAGTTAGTACATGCAAAAAGTATGTTATTCATAATAATAGGTAATATACCAGCACTAGAAATAAATTTCTGTATAATACTTATATTAGGAATATTTATATATGTACATGGGGGATAAGTTAAAAATTATCTACACTTTACGTTCAATAGTTTACTTAAATAAAGGTAGAAGTTATATTTTGGTACTATAGTATGGTAGGGTCTACTCCCTCAACAATGTTCGTGGGCCTTTGAGAAGAATATCGCGTGCCTTTAAGAAGAAAAAAAATAGTCGGTCCAAGAGTGTTTTCTGCCCCCTCTCCATGACTAACATCCGTGTTTAAGTCAAATTTGATGGACGAATAAACGTTGATGCTTAAGGAAGTCACAGCATCATCTATGCTGATTTGCCTTCCATCAAAAATATCTCACAAGTTAATTGAATGTTATCGTGTTGGATGGGTGTCCATCTGTCTATTTTTCTTTCTTTCTTCTGAGCTATCACTTGTAAACTTCTTAGTAGATGAAGAATATATTTTTAGATAATGTACTGGCTTCATAAATTCATAAAATTCATGCAGATATCAATCATTTTCTTTTCCATTTTAATCATTATCGACTTCCAGTCCCAAAACTTTTACAAAAGACAGAGTCTTGTTTACAGACTTCTCAAGTACAGTACCAAAATCCTTAAAATTGAATTCTACAGCCCACCAAAACTTCTTTCAAACAGAAGATATGTCTCTCTTGGCAATGCATTATTAATGGCACACTCTCAGATTTTCCAGCTCTTTGTAACGTAATCCTTCGAATGCTTACGGTGTCGAAATTATGGTCGCATTATGGAGCTGAGAGTACAAGCCCAAGTGCAATCAAAGAAGTGCCATGTAGTGGGGCTGAAGCAGCTTAAATTTGTTCAGGTTACACTCAAATAGGGAAGTTCGGACAGGGTATGCCAACTCAGTTGTAGTCCTCATAAATCTTTCTTTTTGACCGTGTTCACAAAATTGCCCCAGAGTTTAACATTAATTAAAATCAACTTAATATTGCAAGTACCATAAGTCATATGCATTTCACCCTTTCTTTGCGTTCCTGCATTTTCTCTTTTAGTTCTAGACTGCCTTGTAATTCTTCTCACGATTGTGCCTCCGGTCAGTCAGACAAGCAACATATAATCCCTCATTCTTGTTTACTTATATCTGCCATACAATTGCGCTTTTCGGTTTGAGGTTCTTTGCTTGGGAGTGCTTTTTTCCCTTTATACCAAAGCAACAAAACTCGATAGGAATTGTTTTATTCAATATTTCGCATAGACAGAAAAAAATGTTTTTGCGTTATATATTCTCCAAGCACATTCTCATTGTCGAAAATGTTTATCTTTAGACTTTTTTATCTTAATTTAATCAACAGTTTAAAATGAGAAATGTAAACATAAACCATATTGCCTAAAGAAAAATGTAACTGTTGGAAGAATTATTTTTTACGATGATTGATTTGAAAAATAATTTTAACTTCTTCCACAAAGAAAAAGTACATGGATCGTATAATAATAAGTAAGTATAATTTCAATGGATATGTGTAGCATTTTACTTAACTGCATGAAGAATAATTTGTCGTTTTCAAAGATTGACGACACGTTATATAACACCATATATCCAGACAGTCAAAGAATTAATTCAAAATTAATTTTAGGAAATACCTAATTGAATTTGTAATACATCTATTCGATATGCAAATCATCATCAACCATACCGGCGTACCAAATGTCACTTTTCTCGGTGTTTCCGCTTTTGTGTATGTTCTGTAGTACATATCCACATTATATACAAATGCGACTTTTTTTTGTACAGATTGACAGAAGTAATGTTTATTTTATGTTTTGCATTTAATTTAGAATTAAACTTTTAACTTATGATTCCGTTTTCAGTCTTTGATTGTACGTAGGTTTTACTAGCTGTACTTTTCGGAGATTTACATATCTATGAGATGATAAAAAGTTATTATGTACACATTTAAATTTTACTATATTGGATATTTAAAAAAAATATACAGAAAAAAATAATCTAAATGAGTGTAATATCAGAGAAAAATATTTCTAGGCAAAATAAAAATACAGCATCCATTAAACATACTTAAGAATGAATCTTTTCCTAACAATGACCATAAAAAATGAATTTATTTTTTTTATTTACTGACTTTTTTTTTACTGCTTATTTTTTTATTATTTATTTACTGACTTAATTTTTTTAAATTTTAATTTTATTACAATATTCAATCCCTTGCACGTTTATATTTCAAGCTTTTAAAGTTTACTGAAATTATTTTCAGAAAGAATAAAAATTGGTCTACTCTCTAAAATTGATGATTCAGAGAAATTCCTAAATGCTAAATAATATTGAAATTTTTGGATATTTCATTGAATAATATTTTTTCATTCTTTGAATAATATTAATATTTGAAATTTCGAAAATATGTTTTTTTCATAGAGATAAATTTTTTTTTATTGGAAAATTGTCAATACCGATTGGAGACAAATTCCTTTGATCACGGTATACATCCCTCAATTTAATTTTCTACCAGAATAATGTTTTATCCAATTGAATGTAAATTGAATGCCTGGAACTTTTAAAAATCTTTTTTAAGCTACAAATCACCATAAATTGGCATTTTTATGACTTCTCTCGAAGTTATATTCTCATTCCGGGTGGAGTTGTGTCCGTGATAGCCTGCTAGTCAAAGTAACGGACAATTGACCGGCGTGTCTTGAGTTCAAGTGTAGAACTGCTGAAGACCCGCCGTGTAGGGAAGCAATGCACGTTAAATCTGCCAAGAGCTCAAACGTCCTCCCGTTGGCGTGGTGTGGAAGTTAAGAAAGGGAGGCACCTCAGGTTTCGTCCTTATCCCATGACCATGGTCCAAAATTACGATGTCCGTCACTGAAAACCCTCGTTCAGTTGAATCAGAGATGTGTTGTTAATATTCACTCATTAATTCAGGGTGGAGTTATACATACATAAACATTTGTGTGAGGTATAATGCTCTGTTTTATGATGTTTTCAATATTCAATTACATTTTATTTCGTATGCATTTGTATATGCTTTACACAAAATTAAATGACGGAGTCCATTATAAAAATCGAATTGAAAATCAGGACACATGTAAACAAAAATGTAAAAGATTTAAAAAAAAAAAAAAAAAACGTAATGCTGGAATTAGGGTATTTGGGAAAGATAAATTGATGTAGTTGCATATATATATTTTAAGTTAAATATTAAAATTGCCATGCAATTTGAGGTTGAACAGTACAAGTCTGTGCTTAAGAGCCTCTGTCTAGCCATAAAATTTGGAAGAAAAACTTTCTTAAGATTCATTTGATTTATATTATGTAATGCTATAATCTCAGATTTTCAAAAAGGCTGCGGTATCTGAGTGGTCGTAGTCATAAATTGCATGGCTGTTAATTCGAGTATTCGAGTTAAATCATGTATCAATTCTTCACTGAACTTAAATCCTTCACTGCGAAAAAATTGTAGGCTGCTAAAATTAAATAAAACAGAAGGCCCTAATGCAGAGATATATGAAACCTATAAGCTTTATTAGCTTTTTAAAGTGAGATAGTACTCAAATTCAAAATAAATAAATAAATATAAAGTAAATCTTTAATAGAATCTTTCTGAGTAGATGTAAAGCAGTGCTAGTTTAAAATAAACAAAACATCTTAAAATTTTAATTAATCAATTAAAGGCAATTCTCATCCATCCTTGCGATTTTGACGACGAAATTTATTGCTCTACATAAATATTGAGAATCAAACATTTTCTAAGACAATTGTATAAAATCTTAAATGGAAAACAAATAATTCTATATTTGAATTTTATCAAACTTTTGAACCTTAAATACATTTTTTTAGATTCTTCAGTCTTTCGTGTATTCTTCCAGTTTTTCCAATCTATGTGTCGTAAGAGCTTTTAATAATAAAGAAAATTCATTCCAGTCAACATTTTATTTTTAGTCTTCCAAAGTAGAGATAAAAGGCAATCAGATTCCAAGAATGATTACTTATCTTGAAAGTTTTTCTTGTCTAACAGCACATTACCATTAGATTTTGTCTCCTAGTGGATAGTAAAGATTTTGTTGGTCTTCAAATATTGACATTGGTAGTCCCAAGAGTTTCGGAAGAAGAAGGCAAAAATCAGTTAATTTTGGGGATATAATCAAGTGCTTTAAAAAAACATCCAACATTTCCTGACATTTAGGAATGCTTACCAGTAAAATTTTTCATCGGTTATACATTTTGTTTCTTTTAGACTACATTTACCTTGAAGGATATATTATTATTATTACCCCTAAAATATATTTTTACCTCTTAAACTTCATAGAAGTAATGATGGAATAAAATATATCTTGACATTTTGATATTTAATTCGGCATACATTTTTTCGGTGTGGATACACAACATAAAATTTTGGATTAAAAATAGAATTAAAAAATAGCTTTATATGCTTAAGATTTTATTTGAATTCCATGGGATATTCTTTTAAAAAGTTGTATTAAAGTGGGTGATCAAATAAGAAATACGTATATAATTCAGAATTATAATCTAAATACTTTAAAATATAATTCACAAATTCTTAAAATGATAGACTGATTGCATGTAAAATTAATGTGCGTTTTTACTGGTACAGCTTTTCCATGCTTCATAGTACGTATTTGATTTTATCGTATAATCATGGTAAAATTAATTAAACTTTTTTAAACAATCTAAAATACACTACTCAAAAATATTAGGTAGCACATTAGGGTAGGGATTTAACGAAATTACGCAAATATTCCTTTTGATGTATAATTAACGTAAAACAAAAGATCCATTGTTTAAAATGTAGCAAAACAGCAGAAAACTTTATTTGAAAATTAACGTACATGGGGTCTTAAACCAGAAAAAGTGAATAAGTGCAGAAATCGTAATTTCGTAGAAGCTTTTTTTTTTTCGTGTTTCAGTGGTAAAATTCATACTTTCGGTTACTCTTTAGCGAAAAGGGGACTGAAAAAAGTCGTGACAACGCGTTCTACCGAAATCCATAGCATGGTGCATTAACAGGAGACTACAACTAGTCGAGGGAGAACAACCAATACGACCCTGATTCAAAAACATTTTCTTTTGGCACTAGGACGAATTTAAAATAGGTTTCATTGGAGTGGACTGTATGGGCATAGGCCAATGTTGTGTATTCCAGTAGTGCTCGAAGAATATTGGCTACTGAACATTGAGATAAGATGCGAAAGTAATTGGAGTCGTGTTGCTTATAATTGAGTCCCGATTGAGTTAGAGTGTGATATAAGACATGTTTCGGTTTGGCGAGAAAGCGAAGCTTTGAAATAATCCAATATTCGTTCAGAAAATATCACATTTCAGACTAGTTGGGTTGGTGGTATCAGAGCAGGATGTCGTTCTAGCATGATTATCATACGGAAGGACAATTAGACGGATTAAATGTATGGAAACGAGATCTTAAGACCACATTTATCCCTTTCTTGCAGCTTTGGGTGAATCATTTTTATTCGGATAATCCGAAATCTTTACAATTTTTTTTTTTAGAAACTTTTTAAAAGTTGAAACAATAAACCTATTGAGGGGGGCGCATTTTCCTCCCAAAATTTTACCCAGAATGTTTAGGTCCATTGGTCGGCGCATTCGCAAAATCACGTTTTTTTTACTGCCCGGAAACGTGCATGTTCATCTTTGAAGAATGGAATATCATTCCCCAAAACTCCCGAAGCTTATGCGCCCTGATAAACGATGCGGGTGTTTTAGCCATTCGGGGGACACACCCATATTAAACCATTAAAAATTTCCCATCAATCAGTTTTTTTTTTCATTTACATGCAACCAAATTGTTGATCTGAAGCATCATTTCATGCTTTTTATACCTTTACAAATAATTAAATTTCCCCCTAAATTTTTTTTTGATTTTTTCTGTATTGCTTTGTACACCTGTATTTAAATTTATAACCATGGCTTCTTAAAAGGTTTCCTTTCTTTTTTGCTTGTTTCCCTAATTTTCTTGGGCAGTGCATTTTATTAACAACTACGGGATCTTGATAGAAATTTTGTAATTGTACTATAATAAGTCTATGGTATGGTACTTAATTTTTTCTGAGTCGTGTAAATGATCCATTAATTTAAGCAATTATATTCTTCAAATATTAGGCATGCTTTTAGGTTAAATTTTAAAAAGAAATACTCCTTAAAAAATAGTAAAATGATTAAAAAAAATTTGATCAAAATATTGTTTAATTTTTAAAATTTTAAATAAATGAACATAAAATATAACATTTAAATACTTTTCATAATACATATCTTATTGTTCAGTAAATAGAATAAACTATAGTAAAACTCACGAAAATAACGCTATTTTTTAAATTACACTTAGGAAATCCTCATAAAATATTGTTTTTTACCAAAACTGGGGAAAAATTTCTATGTAATATTATATATTTCTTAATTGTATTACATAATTTTTGATTTCTTCGACTTTGTTGATTTAATCATTTATGAAAATGTCAAAAATTACATGTTGGTTTGTTTTTGAAGAGGGTGAAAATTGTTAAGAGAGAGAAAAAATGCTAGTTATTACTATTAGAAAGAAATCATTTTTTCTGTTGCGAATTTTAAGGTAAATAATAATCTAAAAGGCGTATAAATTAAGATAGAGTAAGCAAAATAATGAAAGAAAAATCTCAAGTGTAATGAATTCTTGATATATTTATTTCGCAGCATTAATTTTCATTAAGGTTCCACAATTCTTACCCTATTCTAAATCATTGCATTTCTTGTTTAGTCCAGATGAATTGTATATTTACACCTTGTCTAATCTTTGATACAATACTTTTATACGTATAACAGGTTTCTTGTTTTTAATCTATTACTGTTCGATTTTGTGAATAATGATTTTTATTTTATGTACCATAATTAAGAAGACTTTTGCGTGTGTTATCTGTTTTATTAATGAATATATATATTTCTTTTTTATAATAAACTTATGATTATTATTATCCACAATATAAATATTTAAGTGTGCATAACAGTTTTTCCTCTATAATATGAACCCTTTCAACGCGGGGATTTTCTGCGAGCCGCTAGCTAGGGACGGGGTGAATGCGTAAGGACTACTCCCTTCAGGACGGGGAGTTTTTGTCGCTAGGCCTAACTTAAAAAAAAACGCATAAATAATAAAATTTCAGTCCTAAAGTCGTAATTTCTGGTACCCCTTTAAATTATTACACAAGTTGTCAGTTACATTAAAAGTAGAATGTAATAACGTTTTTACTTAAATTAATTTGGATGCACTTTCACATTTTTCAAACGCGGATAACTCCCAATATAATAGACACTATAGAGCTTTATGACCGTTTTGGAAAGGTCTCGTCAAAAACAACAAGAATACATAAAAGTACAATATCTACCCTGAAAGCCCCCTTCCCAGCGGAGAAAAACAGTTTTGGAGAATTTGCCTCATAACTCCGTGCATTGATGCATAAGATAATTGTAAAAGTTGATTATATAATTTATAAAATTTTTATTGTTAATTACTTACGGGTTGCTTGAATTTATAGCATCATTGAAGCATTTTATTTTTACGAGTATAAAAAGAATCATTCATTTTTTTAAGTCTACTCTTCTTAACAAATCTTCTTAAATTTAAAATTACTTTTACCTATTGCAAATAAATGCCATTCAATATTTCAATTTAAAGCAATAAATCACTTTTACATTCTGTATCTATTTATTCTAAAACAATTAGAAAGCGCAGTGAAGAGTGTAAAAAATACACGCTTTGGAATTTAGCAATACTCTCTTACCACCCTGAAAGAAAATATCACTTCATTAACCACGTTGCTGAAAGAAAAAAGCAGTACGGTGGAAGACATTGCATCGCTTTACATTTCTCGTGTTCCTCTAATTCAAGCTCAAGGGACATTCGCGAAATGGATCCAGTATATTATCTGCTATATGATAACTAACACAGAATTGGTGGAATTTTAGCAGAACAATTAGTTACCCCATCTGCATTGAAAATGCCAGTTACTTGAAATAAATCAACCGATTATTTAGATCGAGAATATCATACGATTTATGTTCTACGTGACTGAGTGACATTTAGGTTTAATAATTTATCGAAGCGATGCATATACCATCCACCAAATCATATAATTGTAATTCACATTTTAAAATCAGGTAGGATGATAAAGCATTTAAAATACACTAATGTCCACAAATTAAGGATAGATGCAAGTTCAGGCAAGAAATCAGAAGAAAAACAAATATGACTTATTTGTAAAGCACTTTTATTAAACAAAATGTAAAGAAGAAAAAGATGCCATATATGTCTTACATGATTAATAAAATTGTAATTTTTGATCACTGGAGCAAATTACAGAAAAAAAGCCCTACTTACAAAAACCAATATTGCATGCTTGGTATGATGGTTAATGCATAGTAAATCTCCCAAACAATGCAATATAGCTCGTACAACGCCTTAACATGCTCAGTATCAAACTATCGATATGATCTTGGGTAATATTACGCCACTCTCATCGAGCAATGCTCTGCGAAGTACCGGTAGACATGTTGAAGGTATTTGACTGACTACAACTCGTCGGCCTACACATACTCTACTGCATTCATGTCCGGTGAAAATGCTGGTCAGTCTATAAGGGTGATATTCTTTGTTTGAAGGCATTCGCTTACAATATTTGATCGGTGAGAATGGGCGTGACATCGATAAATAGAAGTTCTGCGCCCATGGTGCCCCGAAACAAACGTACATGTTGTTCCAGAATGACGTCCCGAAAGATTTGACCATTCATGGTTCGAGTTTAAACATGCAAGTCAGTTCTGGAAACCAGAATAGTAGACCCCCCCCCTTTAAAAAACGATCAATCCTGCACCAACAAAACACTGTCATTCAATGATGTTCTCTTGGTAGTAACGTGGTATCTGGCGCCCTCCTATTAATGTTTGGTGATAATCAGACTCTGTATTGTGGACACCGCAACAAGCCCTCTGTTGCGGTGTCCAATGCATACCCTCTACTCCAGGCTAACCGCAAACGACAGTGAGTTGCAGTAAGTGGAACACATCTGACAGTCTATGAGTATATAGACCAATCTGCCCTAAGAGTCTGTGCATGGTCTGCCTTGAACTGCCGTACCAGGGGCTGAAGACAGGTCTGATGATATACTCTGTCTGTTTCTTTTGGTAGTAACTGCCAAATACTTGTCCTTATTCGTCGTTGTAACTCCAAGGAGACCTGTGCTGTAACGTACACTCATTGCCATCCTATTGGAATTGTTTCAAGGCCTGGAGATGATACTATGGAAGATTCTAAGCTCCTCGGATACTTCCAGCTGGGTATAAATACATTCCAGACTGCTGTTAATTTTACTACGTAAAAAATCATCCAAATGCGTCCTTGTGTCTTAACTATGTGGTTATTGCAAGGAAAGGCTTATAAAGCGCTTGCAAACAGTTTTACTCCTTTGTCTGTATTGTTCCTCTTACACTCTCGTCATTGTGACTTACTATCGGTGTCATGTGGTGGCTTCCTGCAATTTGCATGTGATTCTTGAAGATGTGTTTAGTCCTTTTACGGACAATATATTTATTTTAGATTTTGATTTCCACCTGACTTTCAGTTATCCTTAATTTATAGACATGGGTGTACCGATTTAAAGTAATCTAGAAGATCGTAGATCAATATGCCATATTGGATTTGTGTGTGTGTGTGTTTAATTTTTGAAATTAAAAAATTTAATATCTTCATTACAAATAGGTTAAATGGATACTTAAAAAGTTTAGTATTAAACTTAATACAAGTATATTACTTCCATGTAATTTATTTGAAAGCTGAAATTATTAATTATATTTGTGAATTTGTATTGTTATTAAACCGAAACTGTTCAAAACTTTTAGATAAATGTATTACTAATGTTCGGAGTGTTCTCATGCATATTAGTCAAGACAGAATTCATTTGTACCGATATTTTCCGATTTAAAAAAGGTGTAACATTATATACATTATTTTTAATCCATTTTACATAAGAGATTTTACTTTAAGAATTAGTAAACTACTACAAAATAAATTTTCTGCATTTGCTGAATTCCTGTTTCATTTTATGAATGCCTAAATTTCAGTTTTAAATTCTTATTGATTTATTTGTCAAATTGTTGACAATTATTAAACTTTATGGAAATAAATAAATAAAAGAAAAAAAATAACAAATGTAAGACATCTTGACATTAAATATGATAAACTTAAAACAGCTTCTCTCCTTAAAATATTTTCTTATAAAAGACATTAGTTAAAAAATTTTGCGAAATCTTTTGAAGAGAAAAAGCTATTTTTAAATAAATTAGAAATAATTTTCTAAGCAAAGTCTTATATAGGATATATAAAATATAGGATATACAATTAAAATACAATTTTAAAATTGTTAATCTTTTTTTCTCTACTTCTTACTCTCTGAAAAGAATGTGTCAACATCCGAATTTATAATAAAGAATATACTTTTCTTTTTTTTAACAGTTCATGCTTTTATTTTTAGAAAAAGGGCAAAATAAGAAACACAAGTAACGAGTACATCTTTAACTCGCATTTTTCGTCACACAGAGTTCTAAATACAGATATTATATCATGTTTACTATAATTTTAAATTTCTATTTAATTAAATTTAAACAAATTCTCTTTTATTTAGCTTCACTTATTATATTTATTTATCAACATCATTTATTAAACCAGATTTAAAAACTCGAAATTTAAATAGACGTACTAGTACTGCACAAATACAATTATGAATGTTTCTTATTTTAGTATTTTTCTTCTAATAACAAATACATTGCCTTACTCGTACAATATTTCGGATGTTCCAAGGAAAGAAATAAAAAGATTTAACAAAAAAAAAAAAACAACATTAGTTTATCGTTATGAAGCCTTCATCTTTCAATGCATATATTCAAAGTAGTATAATATTAAATTTTGATTGGCATGACCCTTTTTATTTATTTTTCTTTTTTGGAGAAATTTTAAATTACTTTTTAAATATATGCATGCATTAATTTTTATAAATTTTTTAAAAAATATACATATTCGGAAGATAGCATTAATATTGACATTACAATTCAGACAATATTTTTAAGAAACAAAATAATTTTTGACTATCTTTTAATTTTGTACTTTAAAAGAGAGATAGGAATCTTTCAAAAGAAAAAAAAGATCACAGTTACTTAAAATGGTAAATTTTTATATAGTTAAGTTTAATTTTTCAAACAAAATTTTCTAAAAAACCCGACATATATTTTAAATTATTTTTCAACAAAAAGCTGTGTCAAGGTTTCAGAACTGATTTTATGTTAATACGATTAAGTGTTAAGCATGTAAAAATATATCTGAAAAAAAGATTTTACGTCAAAAGAAGAAAACATGCTTACAACAGTGACAATTTCTTTTGTAAAAAGGTTATAAAAATAGCCTATATGTGTTCCTTTACTTTTTACTGCCGAAAGTACTCACTTGTTTGTATCAATTTTAAATAAAATTTTTACATTTAATATATATATAATCAACACGACACTTTCTTTTACGTTTTGTTCACATAATATTTTTTGTAACCATCCATAGTACTGATCACGAATGCTTTTCATATTTTGTTTCAAACGAATTTTTTAACAGTATTAGCTTTAAAGTAATGCAGTAATATTTTCATTTTTTCCAACCAGTAGTCATTTTTGATTTTAATTCATGTAATCACTTTTTACTTTTTTTTTAATTCTTAATTTTCATCATCATGAACTGGTTTTTCCTATTAAATATTTTTTAAAGATTTTTTCTGATATACAGTATATCAATCTTCTCTCATTCCTTATATATTATAATTAAATTTCCTTTTCAATCCTTTACGTTTTCAAATTTTGTGTTTTTTAAATACTTTTTTACGTGGATTATTTGATTATGGATTTTTAAAATATGAATTTCTTCAACTCACATACATATCTCAAAAAACACACAGACGCATCTAAAAATATAAAACACACACCAATCTATATTTTCAATCACTAATATTGTATTCTAATTTTATACACTTTGCCTCTTCATATATGCGACTATCCTAAAATGCGTCATTGCACTTGTCATAGTAGGTAAAGAAAATGTATTAAAATGAATATTTATTGTGAAAGTCTATAACTTTTCACATGAAAATTAAGTAAAGTTTAAAAGTTTTACTCAAAATATGCATAATATTCAAATTGTATAGACAGGTAAGAAATTATGGTTCGAAGCTTCTTTCTATTTCCAGAATTTTAAAATTATCTTTATTTAAACTGTTAGCCTTTTATTTGGTACTGAAAACATGCAGTTTAATATCCAAGATTTAACATTAAAAATATAATACGTAGGTTATTCCTCTTCTTCTTCAATACTTATATTTCTTTTTTTTCTAATGGTCCTAATACCTAACACCTAAGAAACACCTTCTCAACTTAGTCGGATACCTTTATTAAAACTGTGAGCATCCTATATTTTATCGCAGATGAAGGCACGTCATTGTAACTGTAATTTTCTTTACTTTAGAAGAGTTTTTTTTATATATAATTTGTAACTGCAAAATTTTTATAAAAAATATGCATTCAATAAATTTATTAAAACTGTGAGCATCCTATATTTTATCGCAGATGAAGGCACGTCATTGTAACTGTAATTTTCTTTACTTTAGAAGTTTTTTTATATAATTTGTAACTGCAAAATTTTTATAAAAAATATGCATTCAATAAATTTCTATATTTTACTCAAAAGAATAAAGAAATAAAGAATACTACTGTTAGTAACATTGATGGATTGTGTTTTCTTCCACACCCTAGGATAAACGGTTGATAACGTAATGACCTCAATACCCTTGAACTTTTTTTTTTAGAAGGAACATAAACATCAGATGAAAGCAATTACTGAGTGATGCCGTGAGGGAATGCTGTAACTTGGAATAGATAAAATCCAATATTTGCTGTGAGATTCCCATCTAAATTTGTATTATTCAAATCGATTTACCGTAAAATCCAGCGTATAACGCGCACCGCCGTATAATGTGCGCCTATAATTTCAAGCTGCATTTTTTTAAGGCTTCACGTAATACGCGCACCCCATGTTTCAGACGAGAGACCTAAAATGTACGTGCACACTGCTCTTATGTTTGGAGACGTTATTCCAAGATTTAGGGAAAAATATCGTATTATTCGAATCCAAGACGCACTTTTTTCAAGTGTTATTGCTACTGAAAATCGGGTGTGGTTTGGAATTGAAGGCAGATAAATCTATGGGGGGAGGGGGGACATTGAACAGGATACTGACGGTTACAGTAATTAAAAATTCAAGTATGTATTTTAAATGAATTATTCACTTCTTATTAGCTTTCATTTTATTTTTTTTTTTAAATTTCGTATTATCGGATATTCATAAACTATTTTAAACTATTTTCTATTTTTTCACCAAAGCGTGTTGAGAATTTGGGTGCGGCTTAGAAGCAATTGTGACCTAAATTCGAACAAATAAGGGTATACTTCTAAAACTACAGCCTTTTAAGTTCATTAGAAATGTCATTTTAAAATAAAGTAAGAATATTTCGCTAAATGCAGAAGTTTAATTATTTTTGTCTATTTTCATCTTTTTATTTTTTTTTTATTTGTAAAGCTCTAATATAACGCGCATCCGTAAGTTTCGATCCTATTTTTTGGGTTAAAAGTGCGTGTTATACGCCGGATTTTACGGTAATTTATAATAAATATATAAAAATAAAAATGTATGGACAAATCAAATAGAAGTCAAACTACATTTCTAAAGGATTTAATTTTGGTAGCACACGTGAACGATATTAAAAGAATTCGTGATTAATTTTGATTCTTATTTTTCTTCTAAATGGAAGATATAATTATCTGTGTATATTAATTTGTTGTTGTATTTGTATGTCCATTGATGTGTGTACTGTTTCTTAACATTTTAATCAGAGAGACATATTTTTATTAACTAAATTGTATTTCAAAATGTATAAAATGGCCGTACTCGCTGAATGATCATAACCGGGAACACGTGTTCGGTGTTGTTTCTGTCAAGATCGTCAGTTCGAGCCATGGTTCTATTGAAGATCCCTGAATATAGGGCGTGTATCAAGGATTCGAATTCATCACGTTAGTATGACGTGGGAATATTAAATGCGGGTTACCAATTGAAATCCGTCGCCAGACGTCACCATGTAGCCTGAAAGTGTAGCCTTAATAGCCAATCAAATCATTACATCACGCTCTTTGTTCTTTTATACATTATGACACTAAAAGAATTTAATTGAAGAATAAGCATAATTTTACCTTGTAAGTACTATAAAATACTATTACTTAAAATAGTGAAACAAATTGCCGTACGGTTATGCATAAAATGGATAAAAAACCTATAAAATGAATTAAGCTAGAATCATCAAAAAGTGATATAAATTCTCCTTTTATTTTACTTTTAAAATAGTTTATTTAACCATTTTTAAATTTAAAAAAATTAAAATGTTTAAAATAAAAATTTATCAAAATAAACATAAGATAAACTCAATTTTTTCAAAAAAATCCTGCTTAGATGCAATTTACTGTAAGTTTACAGTAGTAAAATTTATATTAATTTTAAAATTTTTAAATGTATACCGTAAAATCGGCGTAGAACGCGCAGTTTTAACACACGAAAATAAGAATCGAAATTACTTGTGCGCGTTATACACAGGGTATAAATATTTATAGTTTTAAATAAAAAAAAAGATCTGAACATATAAAGGAAATTACACTTCTACATAGATCGAGATAGTGTTTATTTTAAAGATATGACTTACTTTATGAACTTCAAGAGTTATAATTCTAGAAGTATACTATTTATTCTATAGCATGAGATAATACATAGGATAAATGACTTAAAAATATAAGATCATAACATATGTACAGTCTAGATTTCTTCGTAAAAAAGGGGGTAAGCGTTATACGGCGAATATGCTTTAAAATTAAAAGAAATTAGCTTGAATGTACAGGTTCGCATTATATGCCAGATTTGATGGTAAATATGATATGGAAATGTGTGAGATTTAATTAGCATCTTACAAGACAGTATTGTTAAATTTAAAAAATAACAATTGCATGTTGAAAATTTTTAAACCCGAAAAAGTTACTATTTGAGGCCTTTAAAGTAAGTTCTATTTATAGAAAACAATACGCGCACGCAATTACTAGTACAATTCCTCCACATTTCATTTTATTTAAAAATGTATAGATAAAAAGCGTAATTTGTGATACAATTATCTTGGCCAAAAACATCATTACGGAAATTTATTCATATTAGAACCGGATTTTCTTAAAAAAATTAAAAGTTAATGGGTCAGTTTACTAGAGATATTATTTTTAATTTTGCTTTTCTAGAAAAATATTTTATTTTAAATTGGTTGATATTTCCTCGCAAAACAATATCTCGCTTGGTAGAAAAATCTATCGTTCATTTCATTATATATTGCATTTTTCAAATCAAGTACTTGAATCTATTGTCATCAATCATTTAATCGAAACTTCTTGTTTATAGAGGAGAGCAGAAGAATAGAGTTCCTTCACATATTCTTATATGCTTTTATAGAGAAATACCTATATTTATCTTTTTTATATTTTACTTTACCAAATCAAAACATACCATTAATGGCTTATTTTTATTCTTATAAATATCTGTTTTTTTCCTCTCCATAAATTATTCATCTGAATTTGTTTCACGTAAAATTAATTTGCTTAAAACTTTCTGTCTCTTATTTTTTTTCTTTTATAAATTTACAGAAATTTTATCTGAAAAAAAATTTAATCTTCCTACGTGCCTCAGAGTGTGTATATGTATACCACATATAAAACTGAAATGATTAAAAATATTTTGTTAGCGAAATATTTTATAATATAATCAGGTATAAGGACAGCATTCAACGCTCATTAATAATGCAAATAGCTAAGATACTCGCTAATAGTTTTTTCTGTGCCATTTTTTCTTACATGAACTTCATTTTTTATGTATCAACAATTTATGCATAGAATTAATGAATTCATTAAAAAATTGTACAACATAATCACTATTTTTCTCGTTAAATTATTTACTTTATTAATTCATAATTATCCATTGAAAATTTATACATTAGGAAGAGTAATATGAAACATTATTTTACATATTGTGTGCAAAAAATTTTCCTCTATCCATAAAACGATGTGGGATGCTGAAACATCATACTTCAGAAGCAATGAATGAAGTATTTTATGAATAGATAGATATATTATAAATATTCATGTTATATATGATTATTAGAGATTGCATATTGAAAAATGAAGTATCAAATTATATTGCAGTGACAAAAATATTAATAGTTTGCTAAAATAATGTTTTCAGTTTTGATTTTTGGATTAATCAGAAAAATATGTAATTTATTGTGAAAAGCAAAATTTCCAATTATTGCACAAAAATTACAAGGAGATTTTATGGAATGAAACGAAACGCTTTTTTGTTAGGATATTTCTGATTTTTTTTTCATCTGAAGCCATAATATTTATAAAAAAAAATGATGTAATATAGGAGATTTTTTTTTGGTCTTTTTGGTTCTCCTGGGAATTTCCTGGGCAAAATTCTCCGCATCTCAGCAGCTGACTAACCAATCACCTTGCTAATGTTTCAGTTTTTTATGCTTTTTAGTACATCAAAAGTCATTCTATTTTACATAAAAAGAATTACACTGATATCTTGCCTTATCAAACATTAATTCATTAGTTCTATTTTAATCTTAATACTTCAATATATCAAATAAATTTTCATAATTATAATTCATTATTTCATGTATTTATATTACTCTTATTTTATAAATTGTTTTTAATTATTTTTTTTAATTTCGAAACGAAACTATGCATGTATAATAATATAATATAAATATTATCAATAAATCTTTCTTTTGATGAAATATTTCTTTATCAATGATTGATTTTCTTAAAAAAAATTTACATTTACCTCTTCAATATCTATTTTTGTATCTACGTTTATATATAACACGTATTACATAATTTTAATAACTTGTTTTAAATTATTGCATTTTATCTTTAAAATTATTACTGCATATTATGTTTTGCTTCATTTATTAATTGAAAATATTTCTAAAATTTTGTAATTGAAATAAATATACTATACTTATATTTTACTGATGCACATCTAAAGAAAAAAAATTATAATTAAATTTTTCTAACTCTGATTACAAAATTGAAATGACTTCCATTTTGTCGATAGCTAAAAGAATAAATATGCTTAAAGTCGGAATTTTTTAGAATTTATGTATGTCTTTATAAATCAAATATTGGTTGATTTCTGTTTCTTGACAATTCTGTTAAAAGTCTGTTTTTAAAAGTTCTATTTTGCTTGCGACACTCTTTCGTAACAGTTTTAAGGAACTTTTAATAATATTTGGATAAATCTTTCAAATAAATAATATCCTAATAATACTGTACTTTATTTTCTATCTATATGTTTGTATGCATTCACTTCAAAATTTTACTATATATTCCTTATATATGTTTTACATTACGATATAAGTTTTTCGAAATATTTCTTAAGCATTTGATGCGAGCTCAAACAACATCAAAACTGATATTTTTTCGAAAAATGGTATGGTGATCAGAATATTTATATTTTTGAAATGAAAAATATATATATTTGCAAAATTTAATTGCCGTACAAAGAAAAATGTCTATTCCATGAAGAGGCAGAACTCTTTAATTTTCCATGTTTAAAAGTTACTGAGAAAAAATAATAATAGTATTCTAAATTTTATACCGCCTGCATACCAACTTCCTTACACTTTACAGAAATACTTTTTCAACGTATCTTTAAAAGCAGTACAAAAAGATTCATATTATGTAAAATATGAAATATTTCTGAGCAGGAAGGGAACTTTTTTTCTATTAAAAACAAAATATTAAGTGCAAATTTTCTCTCTCAAGTGTCTAGAAGTAAGAACTTTTAAGTTAATGCTCTTATGGTGATTTTTCATGTTATGAGGACTACAGCACAAAGACCCTTTTATGTCTGTTTCTGCTTATCTCACCATCAAATTACCAAGTGTCTGGTGATCTGTTTAAAACGTCTACGGCTTGTTTGTCATGCGTGAATGTTTCCACGTATTCATGACTTTCAACAAATCTTTAAAAAGGAATAAAACTTATGTGACGACTTCCAGCAACATTAGGCATCTGCTACATTTTCTTTTCTAAGGGAAGGTGACCTTTTCGAAATTACGTAAATTATTATTACTTTTTGTTTTGTTTTTAAACTACATACTTGCTGGTAGCTTGTCTGTCTATTTTAAACGTTTAACTAATTACTTAAATTTCAAATCAAGATTGAATTTTCAGTGAATTTTTCACAAGGAATTTGTTTTTAAATTAAACTTGCCTTTGCGGGAAATTTAAATATAAATAAGAGACTTCTTTTGGCTTAATAAAGTTTAAACATATACATGAATCCTATACCTTTACAAAAAGATGTGTTTAAGGAACACATCGTTTCTTAATCCTTTTTAATGCCCATTTTATCAAAAACTATCATCTCTATTCACTGCTAGTAATTTTCTACCTAGAATATTGCGTGCATTCACTATAAATTTAAATAAGTTATCATTAGTGTGAAACTATTTTTACTATTTTAGCTATTCATTGTTCAATACGATCAGTATGTCATAAACGTTATTTTATGCAAAAGTTTTCCGTTCATAAAACTGCAATTGTTCTTATTTAAAGAGTCATTTAGCAATCTGAACATTTAATGAAAGTTGCATGCGGTTTGTGTTCATCGTGTGTTGTTCATTATGCTTGGAAATTCCCTTCATTTATTGGAGGTTAGGAAAGGATTTATAATAATTAAAATATTACTTTCGAAAATAATAAAAAGATGTTATTACTCCGCATGTAATGAAATTTAAATGAACAACAGTATTGTATAGAACATTCTACTTTGACGGAAAAATCAAATCAATATATAAATAAAATAAAACAATTTTAACTACTTATACAATTATGTTTTACATCCGTTTGCATCTAATCAAAAGGGTCAATATTTCATTTCATACTTACATTATTATTACAACATTTTCTGTTTCATACCACCTGAACATCATTTTAAAATTATTATTTTTACTTGGATAAGACCATTACATAATTGCATAACGATTAATTATATTGTTTATCTGAATTATCATTAATTATATATAATAGTGAATGTAAGTTCTTGCAAAAGTTTAGTAAAAATCGATTAAATAGTCTATTGTTTGAATATTAACGCCTTATTGCTGGATAAAGGAACATGTCTATTTATTTTGTAAATTAAATATAGATGCGTAGTTCATTAATTAAAATAATAATTTAGATGACTGAAGAATTTGAAAGACGCATAAAGCATCTTAGAAGAAGATAAAATCATTATCATTACGTAACTTACGACATTATAACAATATATATGCAAATGTGTCATGAGCATCATAACTACTTAAGAATATTATTTGAATCATGAAATTTTAATAATCTCTGTCACAACAAATAGTAACCCAATATGATTGTATTACATACGGACATCTTAAAACAGATCGTTTACTCATTACACATCACCACTCAAAAACCAAAGGGACTGCTGGGATAGTTTACTTTATTTAATAAATTTTTTTGAGATACATAAATGTCTTCTTATTTGCTGTGGTTCGCATGTTGTTTTTCAATTAAAACTCCAAAGCAGTTCATAAAACAGTGAAAAATTCCTCTCCCGGTACTGATATTCGGTTTATTTTGTCCAAGTGAAATTCTACCAAAAAATAGTCTTGAAATGGAAAAATCTTAGTTTTCAAATTTAATGGCTCTGTTATTTTCTGCATTATGAGGGTGAATGAATGGGAATATATAGTTGGCAGTTCCGAAACAATAAATATGGCTTCAAGAAATGACTCTTAGTTGTTTGGGAAAACAACTTGGAAAAAATTGGAAAACCGTCTCCGCGCACACTTTCTCAAAACTTTCAAAGCACACAATAGAAGTTGATTTAAACAAATCTCAATGAGTACAGGGAAAATGAAGCTAAAAAAAAAAGAAGAAAATAATCGCAAATGTTTCAAATATTTCTCTGGAAGGAATACAATTTTTTGAAGAAACGCACATTTAAAACAAAGTTTCGAACAATAAATACATTTTAATAAAATAAATAGTTCAACTTCATTAACATATTTGTTGATAATCTGTTTGATCTATTTGGAGAAAACACTAAGCAGAAGCAGTTATTTTTTAAACAAAAGTCTTAATTTAAATCTGTAAATGGTATCGATATATACATCAGTATTACATTTGTGCAAAGTTAATGATGGAAACATAATACAATAATCATTCTTTTGTTTACTGGAATAATTTTAGAAATACCACAACTAGAAATTAAAGGAAATGATGTGAGGAACCTACTTGATTTATCTTTTAAAACAACACGTATACTCTTTGTTCTTTTGCTTACAATAAGTTTAAAATATAGGAATATTAGGATACATTTTATAAGAATACTTACAGAAAAACGTAAGAAATTTCCTGATTTTTTTTTACTAAATTGCACAGTTAAATAAAAACCAGGCATTTTATTTTGATTATTAAAATCATGCAAATATGAAATCTAGATAACATTACATGGTAAATTAACTTAGGAAAATATTTCGTTATTTATGTGATAAAAAAGAAAGATTAACATTTAATCGTAAATTAGGTTTATTGTCATTGCTAAGATATGGGGTAACATTTTGATGTTAGCTTTTTTTTTCTTTTGACTTTTTGTACCTGTTTTAATTGATTTTATTATTCAAAATATATGTGTTGAATTTTATTAACTTCAAAACCAGATTTGAATAAAAATAGTTTGCGTTCATTTTGAGTAGATGGTCTAAAACACACACACACAGTGAAGTTATGTTCTTTAGGAAACAGTTCGTAATTCTTGTAAAAATAATCACAGAAGCGAACATTTATTAGTGGAAATAATATACCTTTAGTAGTAATACAAGCATATCAAAAGATATCCACACCAATATGAAATACAAATATTAAAATTATTAATCTTATTTTTCACCAACACAAATACAAACTGCTAAAATGAAGGGAAACAATAGTGATCAATTTCGAAATTTTATTTGAAAAAAAAACGGTTGGTGATATGTCAGACAAATAAATGATATTTAATAACACGCAATTAGTTTTTTTTTATCATACTGAGCAATTTTGACAATAAGCGTTCCAGTTCTTTCTTTAAACGAGATTGCTTTCAAAGATTGAAATTATCGACCGGAAGCGTGTGACATTAAGCCGGAGTAATTGCTAGAAAGCTAGAAAAGGACATGGCGATAGTGAATACGAGTGAAAAAAACAACGATGAAGAAGACCTCTTAAGACATTAAGGCTTTCTACTTTCTTCCATTTTGGGAAACCTGGAAAACATTTTGCATTGAACAAGATACTTTGGTAGAAGAAAAGAAATTGCGATGGTGTTTCAGCTCCATTTCTATTAGACACAAAAGTCATTATTCACTTCCCTTATTCCTTACACAATTGTAGTTAACGTGAAATACGAAAGACCAGATGCACGCTTCATTGCCAAACAGGATGAATTTTCATGGATTTTAAAGGTGATAAAAAGTTATTAGCTCATGGGCTTCTCGAAAATAGTGTAAATAAAATTAATCAAATGTGTATTCATTACGTGATAAATAATTCATATTTTTTAATTGTTCTTTTTTCTGCATTATAGAATTTTTAGGTAATAACCAGCAATAAGATAAATTTAAAGTGTAATGTTATGTATAATGAAAAAAATGTGTGTTTATAAATTCCTTTGACGGCATAAGCTTTTATAATTAATATCAATTTACATTTTTATGTTGCTTGTACGTTATTTATTCCAGTCAATTTTTAACTCAAATTTTTTTGTTACCTACAGCCCAAATTTTAAATATATGCATTACTCTTAGCCCCTTAGTCTGCCTTCATATGTCACCAATACTTAAATAACTAAGCCTTTATAGTACGATTTCTGTTTTCCACAGAATCTCCAAATTACGGAAAAAGCATTGGCACAATATGCTGTATTATTCTAGCTTTTTCCATAACTAAATTCAACAACTAATCACCTTTTTCAACAAACTGTAAGCAAAATTCGTAGGCTTAAGACCATATTTCTGTGTAAAACTCTGCCTAAAGACGTAGCGTACGGCCGGAAAAAAACCTCATTTACAGTGCCTATTTCAATTGCAAAAAATTTGTTGTTTTGTCTTGTATTAGATATTAATCCAAAATAATTATTAACCGCGTGCAGTTTGCAAAGTTGCCACTGTATAATAGAACACTGTGTTCCAACAGCTTTCAAATTCTTCAGTGAATTTCCTAAGCCATTAAATATTTCCATTGGTAAAACTGACAATCCAAATCTGGAACCAAATCAGGGTTTAATCTTGTGCTACGGGCGTAAGCATGTGTTCGTAGATGCTGTTAAAGTTGAAATATTCAGATAAGCCATGAACGCTTAAAACTGGATGTTAATGCTTTAGCGCTAGTCAAACTATAGATTTAAGCATACAAATGGTGCTATTTATATGATGAAATCCTAAAAGCAGCTTCCTTATCTCTCAAGCCAGGACTAAATTATGCCAATTGAATTTGCTATCTTCAGGTGAATCTAAATTGACTCATGTTACTAGATCAATCGATGGTTATGATGAACAAAGGCTTTCTATTTGACAAACATGTGCAAGATCTTCATTAAATACTCCGATTCTTACACTCCAGACACTCTCCCTTCAAATCTGTTTAAATATTAATACCTATTTGCATATATCACAGTTCGTCACAAATTGAGGGTTCTCAAATGATGTTATAAAAATTTCAAGATGTTAGAGGAAAAACTCATGAAAGCCTGCCAGTTAATTTTTTGTTTAGATACTAATGATTAAAAGAGGATTCAAAATTTTTTATAAAAAATAAATATACTACTGCTTTAAATAAAATTTCAAATTTTCAAAATAAAAAATATACTTTAAAATTTCCTTAATTTCAGAAATTCTAAAAAAAACATTTTTATATAAAATTTAAGATTTCTTTTTCAATTTTTTATAAAAGGGGTTTTTGAGCTTTAAAAATAGATTTAACTACCCCCTTTAATATGTGCCAGGGTGAAAAACCAAAAACAAAAAAGTTAAACTTTATTTAAGATCCTTTATATTCCAAAAACAATTGACTAATTAGGTTTTCTCAAAAATAAATTACGTGAAGAAAATTTAAATTTTAAAAAATTACTGAGAGTTTAAAAATTAAAAAATAATGGATATTAATTTTAAAATTTTAAGGAAATTCCAATACCAAAAAGTTTAAATTTTTAGGGTGGGAATTTTTCCTGGAAAGTTTCCCCTTCCCTTTTGAAAGAAAAACAAGGGAGAAAAGAGAATAACATGATTAAAATGATTTTGTTTTGAATTTCCTCTGCCGAATTTTAAAAGCTATTTGAATGGTTAACATTATAGTGGTTTTTGGAATACATATTTAACACATAATAGGACAGCTGCAATAATCAGAATGAATAAAATATATTTTGTAAATATATTTAATTGATAACACTATTTTAATTTTTCCTTATTCATACTATTAATTGAAAAAACAAGTCGAACTCTCTCACTACCGAAAACGCGTCAAATTTTTATCTATTTTAGCACATCAACTAATAAACAAAATGTTTTGATCTATTTTAGTAAAATTATTCTAAGATTTTAATCAAAAGAAACATAATTTAAAGTTACAAGAACTTGCTACTGTCATAGGATAAACTTTAATAATACTTACTATTGTTAACAGTTGTATATTTGCAACACATAGCCGTGTTGTCTTATGTATAAAGTCATAACTTTTTCTGTCATATTCAAATAGATAGTTCCAATAAAAATATTTGGACAATAATTACAATGCTTTAAATTGATATAGTGCTTCATTAAATATTTTATCTATTTCCTTCCTGAAATTCATCTCTGAAGAATTTTCGCAAATATATAGAGTATACCTTCATTTTAATACGAAATTTGATATTGCTACCATGTAATTTAATAATAAAAGTTTACTTTTTTGAATTGCTTTGCTATGTATCTATATTTATTTACCTATAAATACCTCTGACAGTCATGATGTAAAGAAATAATTTTTTGCAGTATTTTGTATTTGAAAATATGAAATACGTTTTTTTTTTAAATTAAATTTCTAATTAGTACTAGCGTAATCTCACTCTGCGTTACTGATGTACTAAATTTGTCGTCAATTTGTCTCAAGTGCATAACTCAATATTATTCTACTTAAAATGATTTATTTATTCTTTTTTTTAGGAAACTGTGGATTTCTTAAATTTTACATAAACTGACTTATAAAACGTATAAAAACATTATAGATTCACTTTTATGTCTTGTGATATTGAAAAATTGATGCATCTTCCGCAATAACATTTCGATTATACATATGCTTGGAGCAAAACTAATTCTAAACAGAACATATCTGATCACAGTTTATGTGGCCCCTACATGTGGATTGTTTTAGATAGAGTTATACAAAGTTAGAGTTATAATCCACACTAATGCTACTCAACCCAACTCTGGATCAAAATAATTTCATGGATAAAGTGTCTTTTTCCTGCAACAAATTATGAACAACATTATTTTCTTTAATTAAATCATATTTCCCTTATTTAATTTTTCGCTCACTTAAATAAAATCTGTAGAACCTTGTGTCCAAAAGCACACAAGTTGTTTCCATTTCATTTTTCCCATAATCATACACATAATGCTTGCAGGATATTTTCTGTACTGAATTAACGATTACTTTACGCTACATTGTTAATCACTTTTATAAGAATCATTCACTTCTGATCTTTTTCCAATGCATTATACTATACCGAATGGTTGGAATTGCACATATTACTGAGATGCTTATATTTACATCTTTCATAATTAATCTACTTCAACAATCTATTTCAACAACCTATTTTAAAACATAAAACAGAATACTTATTGCTAGTATTTTCTTTTTATAGATACTTTTATAGTTCTTTTGGAAAGAGGTTCGAGTTGCTGCTGAATCATGCCTTTCTTCGAAAAATGTGCAAATGAGACAGTTTATTCTTTCGATTCTGTGTAGCGTCAGAAAGGTCAACTGCCGTGGAAAATAGTCTCTCAGAATTGATCGGCAGTAAAAAGGAATGTTCAAATATATGACCTTATATCTTGATTTTAATCTGAAATGATTATTTTTTTCGCTATCCTATCCCTTTTCAATTTCAATTTCGGATTTCAAAAATCTCTTTAGGACAGTTAATTTATTGGGTATTTATTCTTTCTTTTTTAAAAAAGCGATAACTTTTTAATCTTATTATATTCGTGTCTTCCGGAAAATAAATCCCACAAAGGCATATAACTTAATAACGATGAATTTATCAGACAATACATCTAATATTGCACAAACACGGTGATGGCTCACGCGTCCTTTCTGTAACATAACTTTGGGATCTTTGACGGCCAAAATTAATGGCAAATCTTTTCCAACCCAAATCCAAGAAGTGAAATGAAAGTATAGATGCAAATAAGATAGCCTTTAAAAGAACAGAAGTTTTAGTAAGCGGGATGGGGCAATTTGGAGAAAGTTCTGTTAAGGAAAAGGTAGAAGTGTAATTTGACGGCTTACCAAGGAATCACGGATATCTAGCCATTACTACAAGGTGCATAGTATTGCACACGAGTTCAACAGCCTATCTGAAGGTGTTAGAACCTTTGCTTGGAATTCAAGGTAAGAAGACTATTTTCCGAATTCGTAATATTATTAGGATTGAGAGTAGATGGATAATATAATTATTTAGATAAGTGATCCAATTGAGCGATCAGTTTTGGTTACGGCTACGTGTTTTGGTTTATTTTCACTTAATATAAGTTTGTTCAATATATAAGTAGTTTAAGTTAAACACTTAATAATGTCATATTAAGAATTCTAAAATGTCTCTTCATTTCGAGAATCCCACACCTCTAACTTACGCTGACCCACAAAGATATGGTCGACAAAGATCGACCATATCACAACACATAAATGTGATGTTTTTCATACAGCACGATTAGCTCCCATATTATCATTTATAGATTTGCTTAAAAGTAAAATTAGCAAATTTTTAACGTACGTTAATGAATAAATCGATTATTCCTAATCAATCCTTCAGATGTTAATTTGAATTTAATTTTCAGTTGAAGAAACAAAAAGAAATCTGTAATAGATCTATTACAAAAATTTTAGACTATACATTGAAACAATTATTGAAATTTATTCTTGCGTTTGTAGCAAGATACGCCCAATAAACATGTTCAGACTCATAAAAACGTTTTTTAGAAATAACAAGATTTTATTTCATTCCGGCTTACATACAAATTTCAAATATCTTGAGTAAGTTTTTGTTGAAAAGACGCACTCATGGTTTATACACGTATTGGCCTATTTTGGAAACATACAGTAATCAAAATCTAAATTAGATCTAAATGCTTTACGAAATAATTTGGAAAAAAGATTGGCTCACAATAGTCCACTCTGCTGGACATTAAAAATTTACAACACCATGATGGAAGGCAAATTATGCGTAGCAAATTTCTACTTATTATATGAATGCATCACATAGTAGGAAGAAAAAAATGATTAAATCTGTAGACAATTTCCACCTATACGGGATCGAAAGCAAAACACAGCTTCCACCTCTGACAACTAAATCGACTCTAACCTGATTAGACATCGAATAGAACTAGACGGATAATACACACAGACGTTTATTCGGTGCTACTTAAAGCCCAAAACACACTCCATCAATCGTTTTGGATGGAAAGTGGTAGTAACACATGACCTGAAGTTTTCAATGGTAAAAGCTCTAGAGAACGTGCTGGCAAGGATTGCAATTGAAATCTCTTTGTGGTAAGATTGGCCAGTAGACGACAGGAAACGTGCGATATTGCGTTGCTTTGTTAAAAAATGACTTCTCCGAAACCTCAAACATTGTGGTCACATCTAGCTATAAGATTTGAAAAATACAATGCTGGCTGTTCAGAATACCGAAAACACAAATAAGAAAAAATCGTATAGAACACGTAATGGTTGCCCATATCATCCCATTAGGTTTAGGGATCATAAGACTATTTTGGATGTAAGCAGATCATGAAAGTTCTCCTCGATGTTCCCATGCAGTGATAATTTCTTCATGCAGACAGGCACTAGTGTGTAAATCTCAGTCGGTGTCACTATGCCATCTAGTTTTGTCATTAGGTCTGCTGAGTCGCTGGCTCACCACACATTTATATGCTGCATTGTCAAATGACGCCACATTACCGTTAGTAGGCACAGAAAACGAATATGTGTCACACTGCAAGCAAATCTCATTTCCGTATACGTACAATTTTGTAAGTGGGACATGAAAGCACACTTGTTAAATTAAACTTGCCGTTGAGATCCAGCATGACTTTCAGGATAATTCTGCTGAAACCATAGATTCAATTTTGGCTTGATAACCGTTGGATTTCTACGAATTCCAGTAGCATTATCATAGAATGACATACTATGAACAGGCACGATTCTGCAGCTGTAGAATTCCAGCGTGTCTGGGTAGCTCTTTCTCCTACTACTCATTCGAGACGTAAAAAGGTTCTTTTTAGAACTTTCCTACATTCAAAAGCGATTTCTATATGAGAAATCAGCTGTCTAAACTTCCTTCTGAACAAAGTTTGAGATTTTCTTTCTCATTCCTGAGTCTTTCGAATGCGATTTAATGATGACATAACTGCACATCCCAGTAAATTCTTCCTTTTACAAATTTGATATTTTTATTATCCTCCTACTAGGTTTTGCAAATTTAATGTCAGCATTGTACGTTTCTATCAAGCTGGATATTCTAAAATCATTGCCCAAAATAGAAGGTCAGTAGACAATCTCTGAGTCACTAAAAGAAGTTTTCTGAGTGTCCAAATTAATATTGAACAGAGACAAAAATACATAGGGTTATAAAATTTGTTAACAAACTATCTTTTACAAAACCAAAATTATGAACGATAAAATATATTTAATGCATGGAAAGCAAAAAAAATATATATATCGGATTAGGCATTTGTTGCAAAATAATTTTCATGGCTAAAAAGTTTTGATTTTAGTCTTTTAATTTATAATTTGTTTGAAATCGTTTCCGTTTTAAAATAAAATATAAATAAATAAAAAAAAATTAAATTGTAAAAAATTAAAAAAGCTTAGTTTTGTTTTAATAAAAAAAGAAAAAAATCAAGAAGAAAAAGTTAAAAATTTAAGATAAGAAACTGAAATAAACTTCAAAAAGTTAAGCAGCTAGTTGTCTAAATGGAGTACACTAAAAAATATATATATATATTTATTCTAGATATCCCATAGAAATCGTCTAAACAATGGTCTACATTAAATAAAACATAGAAAATTTACAGATGCAAAAAGAGTTTTAAAATTTTTCTTTATATTTTAATAAAAATATTTAAAAAGATTGTAAAATAATATTTTTAGCATAATTAAATCATAAAATTTACCTTACAAACAATATGCTTCTATGAAGCAATATTGAAATGACATTTTCACACATGTTACTTACTCGAGCATTGCTAAGCTATCTAAAAATAATTAACCTTCCTGGAGTCTCAGAAGATCAAATAGTAAAGAGAGTTTAAAATATATGATTCAGAAGGAACTAAAAGTAAACTTAGAAAAAAAATAGTTCAAAGAGGAGTGGATATTGCGAGAAGTAAACTTTAAAACGACAGATATTCTTCCCGAGAGAGTTTTATTTGCTCTACTAGGAGCTGTTTGATAAACTTCTTCAAAGCTGTCCTGTATTTTTTTAGAGTAAAACTTTATCCGTTTCCCTTTTAAGGCTTTCCTTAAGTTACTGTATTAAATAAAAGAAAATAAAATTCAAAGCTCTCTTTTTTTTACTGGAAATTATGTTCATTTTAATCTAAATATATGTTAAACAGACTATTTATGGATAAAAATACATGATATATTTAAATATAATAGTAAAACGCAGTCAGTATTTTAATGTAATTTCATGATGTCTGTACATTTGAATTAAAATATAGAGCTACAAAATATATTTCATCCATTAATTGCTTTTAATTTTAAGTTCAAAATTTTTAATTACTATTGACTACTTGCTAAATTGATATGTGAGTGCAATTTTAAACTGGAAGATACAATAAATGACAAAATTAACAGACTATATAACTTTCCTAAATAGTTATTTTAAAATGCATCAATAATCTTCATGCGTGTATTTTAAGTACCAGCTTGAATTGAAAAATGCATTTTTAAAGGGAGAAAATGTTTCAACACACACACAACATTTTATTTTTAAAAAAAATTATAATTTCTAATTAAAGAAGATGTACTTACATTAAAAGAAAGGATAAAAATAAATTTAAGGAATAGAATTTCATAAAGAGAACAATATACAATATATTCACTGCGAGTCAGACTCAAATTGCATCTAATTTACTTAAAATTATTCTACGAAAAATTGGTTTCATCTTCATATATAAAATTAGAAACATGGTATGAATTTTGGAGTATTGTTTGTGTGCGTGTGTATATTTTCAAGTACTTCAAATGATAAATAAGTATCGATATTCAATACATTTCCTTTTAAAACTATTCAAAATTAAAATAACGGAAAGAGAAGAGAAAATTTGTTGGTACTCGAAACATGGTTTACTTACAGTTCTTAGTGCACCATGTTAAATCTTGTAGACTGGTTAAATCATTGCACTTCATTCAAAAAATGAAGACGCTAAAATGTTTTTAAATTTGATATGTTTTCCAACTATGAGTGGGGCTAATTGTATTAATATAACATATATAAAAATATATTGTTTTTTTTCTGTTTTATTTTAATTTAAATTATTTATTTCGTCTCTAGGCTTTTACCTGAAAACTAGGTTTTTTCAATTTAGGAAACCATAAAAGGCATTTTTTTATTATGAAGAAAAATGTATATTGTATCGACGGTCTAATTGTCAGAATGCGTATCTCCTTCTGGATGAACTTTACAGGAGCAAGTAATAACTGTTTATTTGTACTATGCTCGGGACAAATTTCAATGCAATTAGGAATCTAGCAGTAAAAATGATCACAGGAATTAAATTTTACAATTTATTTTTAGATATGCAAATTAGATTATTAAGAAAATAGACTTACTAAAAGTCGATTTCGATATTGTAGAATTACGCAATTAGGCCGACGATATACCTTTTAATAAAGGCAATTTATTTTCATTTTGAAAAATTCAGAAAAAAATCGAACTCCACCAGATGAATTTTATTTATGTCTTACTCACAAAATGAACCTATTAAAATATAATTATACAAATAATTTGTTTCTATTTTTTTTTGGGGGGGGGGAGGGACGAGTATATTCGAAATTCATTTTGTTCCCTAATTGTTTGAATAAGCTCATTTTAACTTTTTGGGATCTTGCTGCAGATATAAAAGTATTCTATTGTTAAAATAACTATAAATCACAAATACTTCTAGCAATAGGAACTCAGAGACTTGCTTGCCTCTGTAACACGTTTTTTTCCAAAGATTCCTTTTAACATAAAGAAAGATTTTAAGTTTAAATTCGTGTTTTTTAGTAAAGAGATTTGCAGTCCAGTACCTTAAAATAGGATTATCAAAAGCTATCACAACATAAAAAAGAATAAAATTGAAAGAAAAAGATTTGGTACTGAATATCCTCTTTAAGCTCTTTTAAAAGAATTTCAGCAATAATTTACAACTTTTAACTGAATGATTTATTTGCTGCACCATTATATTCTTCATTCACACAAA